>CAJVQA010004641.1:0-17279 GCA_910591915.1 Cetraspora pellucida
ATATATTTATAACTAGTCTAATCTAATAGTTCTAACTCATCTATACAATATATGAATTATTCAATGTGCTATATTAGCACCTAAAATAATTTTTAGTTTAACAATGAAAGTAAAATATGCAAGATATAATAGTATCCATGGAAGATAAAAGAATATTTGTAGCAATTACTACCTTTTTCATGTACAGACTTTTCAATGAGTTGTTTACTGGTAATTAAAATTTGCTTCTTATTATATTAATTTGATTCATTATTGGCTTAAAGTATAATGCAGAAGGATATAGAGAGCTGCACTAAAGAAACTATATATGATATTAGAATATATAATCATTTTAACTTATTATAAGAGACTTAGTATAATTCATTAAAGTAACAATTCTAATTAGTAGGGAAAAAATCATTATTATTGTGCTTTATAGACCAATAAAAAAAAAGTAATTACATATTATGTATTTATATATGAGGTTATTTTTTTTAACTATAATTTTTGAAACGATAGTGTGTAAAATCAAAAATTTTTAATATATAAATTATTCATATTATATGATTAACAAATTCATGAGATAAATATAATTCAGACCTCGATTACTTTTTTTTTTTTTTACTAATTAGTGCATTTTTCCTAAACTTGTGTTAAAAGAGAACAAAAAAAATTTCAAAGTTAACGTTAGACATAAAATGCAGATTAATTTTGCGTAAAATCATAACTTTTTTTTATCACACTCATAGACATGCTTATTCAATTCAAACAATTAACCAGAACATTATTAAAACCATCTTACACTTTTTACCTCTAATTATACATACATATATATATATATATATATATATATAATATATAATATAATAATAATAATAATAATCTAGATATTATATAGTAATGTATTATTAATGTAATAATTTTTGTAATCTAGATTACAAAAACTGATTAAATAATAAGTCAATAGGTCTTAAGATAGTAGATAATATTCAAGTTGTTCAGGTACTTTGCCTTTCAATTTTATTAGGTTAACATATAAGTACACTTTTGAAAAATCTCTTGATATACTATATTCTTAGTACAATTGTTTAAATTTAAGCTAGCTGGTCCAAAAAAAATCTGCAACTTAAGATATGTAGTTACACGTGAACATGCAACGTACAACTGTCCATATGAGAATACTGGCTTAGGAAGATAAACTCCAAGCCTATTTATTGTCTGTCCTTGGGATTTGTGAATGGACATAGCAAAGGCAAGTTGACATGGGAACTAATGCTGTTTAAAAGCAAATAGTAAAGATGAATTTGTTGGTGATAATTCGACACATGGTAAAAACACTTTTTTTCCTTTAAATGAACCACTAACATGTTTTGCTTCAATAACATTACTTTGTAGTGTCCTGCAGATAAGCTGTGTGCCATTACAGAAACCTTCATTTCTATCAATATTACAAAGTAATATAATAGGAGATCCTACTTTTAACGTTAATGCATAAGGTGGTAATCCACTAAGCATTAATGAGTTGAGGTATTTAGTTGAGTACATATCTTCATGAGCTGGATTATATATAGCTAAGGTTTGATCTAGAACATTTGCGCTATAATAAGTTTTTGCTTCTCCAGGAAATTGCAAAAGAATTTCAGTATTGAGCATATTGACTTCAGAATTACATGGTACTAAAATACTTCTTTCTACTATATATGTTGGGTCATGTGTATATATTTGTAAGACAGGATATATAAAATCGATCAGTTTCTGATATGATTCATTATGTATTATAATATTTGAAGAGAGATTTATATAACTACTATTTGGGACAACTTCAGCAATTCAGCCTTCACCAATCATCATTAGCCAATTTGCAAACTCTCCTTGCATAGTAGCATTTGAAGCATCTAAAGATAATGCTGTATGTAAGCACATATTGATGGCTAACTTCCTTACTTTAACATGCTTCCATAAATGTGAACAACAAAAACAGGCATTAATAATATCTTCATGTTCACCTTTTGGGATTACTGGAAAAATCTGCTGAAAATCATCACCAAAAACAAACACTTTACTACCAAATGGTAAGTTTCCAAAGTGCTGATCAATAGGACTCATAATATCTCTTAAGGTGCGGTCAACAGCTTCAAATGCATGGCGATGCATCATAGAAGCCTCATCCCAAATAAAAAGTATTGCCTGTCTTAAGAGCTCAGCATGATCAGTATTTATAGATATATTGCATGTTGAATCTTCATGTAACTCAATAGGAATTTTAAACTGCAAATGTGCTGTATAACCTCTATCTAGTAGTAAGGTAGCAATTCCAGAGGAAGCAACTGCTAAAGCAATATTTCTGGTTGAACACACTTTAGCTAAAAGATTGTTATAGAGAAAAGTTTTGCCAGTTCCTGCAGGTCTGTCTATAAAAAAACATGCTGGATTATTATGTTCTATTGCTTGCATTATTTCATTAAAGATAACCAGCTGGTCCTTATTTAAATGATTGGTATTCAGTTCAACGAACTCAGTAAGGGTTTGTATATTATAATTCAACTCTTCATTAATTAACTCATTCCTAAATTCATGCACAGAATCTGGCAAAGGCATATTTGGAAAGTCTTTCAATGTTTTATTTTGTTGTAAAAGAATAATTTCTAGTTTATTTAATGCATCATTTTCAATCTCATGTTCAGTTAATTGTAAATTATGATTCTGTGAGTGATATATTACATCTTCAGTAAAGCTGCAATGTGTTTTGCCCACAGATACTCTGGTTCATTAGGTTGGCAGTTGATTAAAATAATTGCAAATAAATGACGAAGTTGATGCCCTGATCGTATTTTTGCAGCTTCCTCTAAACAACGATCCCATTCAAGGTCATCTTGTAATAGACCTAAAGCACAGCAAGCATTTTTAAAAGTTGTATGAACAAACCTATCTACTGTTCTCAGATGCTAAAAAGATTTTGCTCCACATACAGTATATAACAATAGTCACAAGTAAAAATGCTCACCAGCTCTGGGATGTACAAAAAACATACGATCGATCGTATTGCCTCAAACACGTGGTTTCCATTTTTTAGTATTTTTATTAAAAACAAATGCCTGAGGAAATTGAGCATATGTGTATTTACTTACTAATGGAGCTAGCATTGGATCTCTGTTAGCTTCAAACCATGCTGTTAATGTAGTTTTTTTATTTTGCACATGTTGTACAATAGCTTTAAGTGAGTCATTATCAGAAAAAGTAATCATGTGCTGTCCAGGTAGATGAACTACTAAGTGCATAATGTCAGGAGCTTCATTATGCATTTTGTAGTGTATTATTCGCCAAAATGACTCAGACACTGATACATAATAGGCATCAATATACTGCCAAATTTCATCAATTACTTCCACAGTAGATGTATCTATATTGCTATTACTACTAATTGCTACAATAGCCCTATTATGCCCTTTATACACATACTTAAAAAGATATTTGACTGCATGAATTGAAGAGCAAATTTCTACATTTATATGGCATTGATACTTTTTGTATAGATAAAGATTATGTAGCACAACCCAGCGGTTATCAAGTATAGCACCTCTTACTTGTACTGTATGTTCATCATAACGGTGATAATAAATTGGATAATCATCGTCATTCTGACAAGTTATTGGTTGAAACTTTTTAGGATACATTTTTGAACATTTTCTATCTCACATACATGGAGCATTCATGTTACTTGATCCACATGGTCCATGCATCATACACTTGATAACGGTATCATATTCTTCAGGATACTTATTAGGATCTGGAATTTTAGCTGAAATAATGTGATCATATTCTTCAGTAATACAGGGCTTATCATTTGGAGCTAAAATAAATAGCATATGAGCATGTAAGAGACCATGCATCTGAGCTTCAATGACATAGATATATCTAAGTATATATCCAAAAATTCCTTTTTTCAGAATATCTTTAAGTAGTGCTAATAACTTTAACTGAAATACCCATGCACAAAGATCTGAGCGATCTTAAGCAGTTTGACCTGATAGTAATTCTGCTTAAATTTCTGGCCATTTTGGGTTGCAGGTTATCATAATAAAAAAATCAGATTTGCCTAACTGTCCAACAATCATTATGGCATCTTGGTACAATTGCTTTATATGTCGTGGACCTCCAATAAAGCTCGATAAGAGTATAATTTGATGACCAATCGGGAGATTACTTGGTAGTTCATTAGTTGTTGTTAATGTGTCTTGAAGTCCACTGTACAACTCAGCACAAATCGTTTTCTGATTGTGTCTCAAGTAATTTAATCGACTTTGTTTTATATATGCATAAGCATCAACGATATACTGTTGAAAAAGATGTCTAGCTCTATGTAGTACAAATATTTTCGAAGGTTCATGAATTTGCAACTGTAAATGATACACATAGCATTGCATCATCGAAACATGACCTCTTATTGTATTATCATTTGTACATTCATCTTCACTTGTGCTTTCTGTTTTATTGATAGTTATAGGTAAAGATAGATAACAATTGAAATATTTGATTACTTATTACTATTAACACAAAAATTTCTTTACATAATGGTGAATAATAATAAGCAAAAAAAAACAGCTCATTTAGATGTATTTGTGAATAATAAGAAGTATTAATCAATGTGTAGTAAGTAATAATTAGCAGTAGTATATAAGAATAAGTGAAGAAAAATAAGTAGTTATTATTTATTGCTTAGTTATTACCTCGTCCATCTCTAGATAAAGGTAGTAGTTGTTCTTGGCCTTTTAGAAAAATACCAGGATGCCATCCAGAATTACCATGTAGAAACAACAAAACATAATGTAATGGGCTATAACTTTGATAAATTTCAGAAATACGCTGAAAACCACTGCCTTGCTTTTGCAATACGATATCTCGATTAGATGGTTCAATGTCTTGACCATCTCCTACTATAAGAACTGCAACTTCTGAGCCAGTAGGAGTTGTATATTGAAGTTCTGGTCATGTTTTGGTTATAACGATCTTCAAATTTTGTGTAGAATTATCTTTTATTATATGAGCCATATTTTAAAAGATGTGAACATATGGATTAACATCATGCAACATTGCTTGAAGCTGTGCAAGGGTGATCAGATTAAGGTTTGGCATTAATTGTTATCTTTGTTGTAGTTGTTCATTTGTATCATGCAAATAAATCTGGCAGAATGATAGTGTATCTTGATTCTCAGGCATAAGAGAACCTATGCGATAATACAATTTTTCTTGAATACGAAAATTATATACATCTTGTGTTCCAGCAACACATTCATCATTTTGGCACCTATTGATATGAATGCAAGTATCGAGTTGTACATACGAATTTTTTTTCTAAAATCACATGCTTGAGCACTTTCTTCAGTCAAAAGCTTATGCAATAATATAGGTGGTGTAGAAATAACAGGAAGTTGAACTTTGCCTTTTGCACAACAGGTGCTAAAAATTGAAGATTGTTTGGTTCCAACCACTTTTTCTTTGACTCAATGTAGTGCTTTGCATTCTGGGCATTCGATGTTCATGCTATCACAATTATGTGAACTTACAGCATTTGTATCATAGTTCTTAATACGTGCTGCATTAGTGATTTGCTGTTTGGCTTCATTTTGTTTTTTTCTGCATAATTCAACTTGCTCAGTATTTTCATTTGCATGATGGCGAGCATATGCTTGTCTTTGGGCACTTCAACACTGTTCAGCTTCTTCAAAAGTTTCATTTTCTAGACAGTGAGCATGGAATTCTCTTGCTAAACAGTTTTTGCATTCATAAAAGCTTTCAGAAGATCCAGCAGAAATTTCATTAGTTTGTGTCATACATCTTGCATACCACTCTCGTTCAAGCTGGTTTTTGTGTTCACGAAAGATTTTAGGTTTAGACTTTGTGCTCAAATCTATTTAAAAATAAAGGTAAGGACAAACACAAAGAGAATTACATGTTGCACATTAATTTGAAAAGTATTTATAATGCACATTATAAGCGGAGTCAAAATACTTGCATATTTTTTTCTCACAAAAAAACCTTAAAAAGAATGTTAACTCTGTAAATATGTGCTTATTTGATAGGCATGAAAGTTTTGGTTGAGAATATTAACATTAGTGACAGATGGTCACTTATATATATTATATAAAACAAACTGTTTCTGTAAGTTTAATTAATGCATTAAAAACTATTTTACATTGCTTTTTTTTGAATATTTTCACTTCTTTTTTTTTGTGTATTCAGGTTCCATATCAAAAATATTAAATTTTCCTTTTAAAGAATAGCATAATTTGGAACTGCAAGTGTAATAAGGAGTTATGAAGTGGTTATAGGTGGATTATGCATGTAGTTATATACAATTCAAAATATATTATATGTTGCTATATCACATAACATATAAATAAATAAAAAATTATGCAATTTTATATAATATAGAAAGAAGAGTTCATGCTTCTTGATTATATGTTTATTAGAGTTTTTTTTTAAGCACTATATCTTAATAAGCAACAAATTAGCATTTGTATAAATTAAGGTCTATTTTATTAATATATGGACCTTTGCAACTTAGAAAAACATGATTAAAAAGCTTATGTAATGCGAATATGTTATAAGTTATTATCAGATTAAACATCTATAGTGGTTGAAAGCATTATAGCAATCGTATTATCCAGTCTTTATTATATAGATATGTAGTAGAGATTGAACTGATAAGTTTCAAGCATTGTTTGGTCACAAGCTCAAGAATCTTGAATATCGATTGAGCAAAAATATCGAATGTTCAAAGATTTTTAAACATCAAAAACATATCAGTATATGAAAAATTTAGTGCAATATTAAATTTGTCAATTGTTTTATTTTGCATTGAAAAATTTTATTAATTGTACGTAATATACTAAATATATATCAAATTATATAAGTATTCAATGTTAATATGCAATTTGCATGAACAAAGAATGCAGTATCTTTATTCAATAAATAATCAAAATTCCATGTTATTAATTACAGTAATTTCAAATTGAAAAATTTGAAAGATTTATCAAATAAATAATTATGAAGTTTGTTATTTATAATAAATCAGAAATTTGGCATTTTACATTATCAAAAAAAATAGTTAAATTTTTTTAACTTTTGATGCTCGATGATAACAGAACTAAGAACTTAGTAAATGAAAGCTTATTTTGATGCTCGAAAACTTTGACTGATGACCGAATAATTATTCATCAGTTCCACTCTCTAATATGTGATACTTATTACTTTAATTTCTTAATGTTAAATAGCTCAACTAACATTGATATTTTGTGCTTAAATAATTTTTTAAATAGCAAGCTCCAGGAGAAATTTTCTTATGAATTGATTGTGTGAGAACTTTAGGATTGGTATGAGTAGATAAAACAAACTGTTGCACATATTTTATACATTATACGAACAGGCTAAGTACATAGCATATAATTCAAGATATTCTGCTGTTAATATATATTCTGTAACAATAAATTTAGCATTTAGCGTTTGTGTAATGACAGACATGTTGAAGATCAAAATTTTTAATATATAGATAAATATAAAATATATATTAAGAAGTTTATTTTATATATATAAATATAAATAAAATTTTTTAATTTTAAAAAAAATTTATAATTACTAACTTTTTTATATATAAATAATATTAATTTTATTATATAAAATTACTAATTTTTCATATAATAAACTAATTTAAATAGGTAATTTTCTTTTTATTATTTTTTTTTTACATAATAATCATAGTTGAAATTTTGCAGGTTTATGCATAAAAGTTACACCAAGGTACTTGCATAGTAACACAAAAAATACTCAATTATAATTGGTTAATTTAGAAATATATCAAAAAATTTTAATTTTTTAAATTTTTTTTTAACAAATTGACCAACTTTGAGATTTTTTTAAACAATATGTAATCAAAAATTAATTTAATTTTTTTTTATAAATATATTCTATATATCTTTAAATATTAAATATATTTATTTAATTGCAAGTTAATATGTAAAATTTTGTGTAATTACATTTTAAATCAAATGTATCAAGTTGGTGTATCATGCTTAATAAGATGACTAATATTATTAATTTAATAATATTTTTTTATAAAAAAGTGAACAAGAAAAGAAATAAAAAAACTAAATATTAAAATATAAAGAAGAATAATAATAATAATAAATAAAAAATAAAAAATATATATATTTATAGATAAAAAAATTTCAAAAAATAGTAAACATATATATTATTTTAGTAAAATAATTATATTTATTTTAGACAATTATAATTATAAAATCTGTATTGAGGTTTTAAAAATTATACATTATATTAAATATAAAAGTCTCTATTATTAATACTATTGATTAGTTTATATTACAAAAATTATGTAAAAAAATTTAACTAAAGAATTATAGAGTTATTAAAATTAGAATATTAGTAGTTTTGAAATAATATTTAAATAGTTTTTTAGTCTTTTAAGACGTATATATAGTTATGTTTATTTATTAACTATAATTATTATAATAACTAAAAATTGATTAACAATACATTATATTTAAAATAGATTAATTGCATAACTATTTGTTTAATAATAACAAATTCTATTTCTATTATAAACAAAAAACTCTTTTTACAAATTCATTACATAAAAATTGACTAAAAAATAATTCATCTAAAAACACTTATAACAATTTATTTTACTAATATAATCTGTCTTAGATTCTTAAGTAAACTTGTTTAGTCTATTATTTTACATATATTTTGTAAATATTAAGTTTCTAAATTTTAACTTATTAAGAAAACTGTACTAATGATCTTTGGCTTCCAGTTTTAATAATTTAATTTTTTTACATCTCTTACTACTATAATTTGTTTTATACTTTTAAGTAAAGTTGTAATATATACTTATTTGTTAAAACAAGTTCCAAATAAGAGCTTTGACCTAATATTAGCTAAACTACAATCATATTTATCTTTATTTTTTTATAAAACTCTTTTTTACTTTTTGTTTTTATTACAACTCTTTTTTTTTATCTATTTTTTATATAATTATTTGATCACTTTTCAATCTATACTTTATTAATTTACTCAAAAATTTTACAATTTATTCATTATTAAAAATTTATAAAACATAATCTATTTATTTTTATATTTAGTTTTTATTAATATTATACAATAATTTATATTGTATACTTTATTTCTATTTATTATTTAAGTCACATTAGTAACCTTAATCATTTTAGTTATATTTCAGTATTACTTTATATTATATTAGTCATATTTTACTACTATTTTTTTTATTCTTCTTGAATCTACTCTTAAAAATCTTATTTTTAAATTTATTCAAATTCTTTTTACTAAATTTAACTATTTTAAAATCTTTGTTTCTCTAGTTATTATTCTTTTATATACTGCTCATAATCATCTTCAACTTTGTCTTAATCTTATATAACTTTATTTTTTTTTATCTAATAATTATTAATCTATTAATTATCAAAAATTTACCAAGAACTTACAACTTAAACTCAAAAAATTCAAATTTGAATCTTTTATTCAAACTACAAATCTTGAACAAAAATATCTTATTATTTAATTAGATTCTAGATTTAATATTAAACTTTTCTTTAACATTTCTAAAATATTCTTTTTTAAAAAATTTTGTATTTTCTTATTTAAAAATTTTCTTAATCATTTTAATTCTTATTTTTAAACTTACTATCTTTTTTACAATTAATAATTCTTTTATACTATTAATAAAGAAAAAATAAAAACTTTTCTTAAAATTCAATTTTGTTAGCACTTTATTCTTTAATATTTAAAACACTTTCTGGAACTTATATATTTTAAAAATAATTTATTTTATAAACAATACAAATAAATATATTAAATTGCTAATTTTTATTGTCTTATCTTTTTTTATAGATAAGTAATTGCAATTCAGGATTTTATTAATAATACATTTAACTAATAGTTAAATTATAACTACAGAAGCAACTATAAAAAAAGTATACAACTAGCCATCTGTACAACTTTAGTTATTGTCTAATTTAAATAATCTGTCTAAAAGTTCTACACTAGCAGCTATATCTAAAACCTGCTTGTAAATTCTTTATTTAAATATTTTAGTTCCTGTATTCATCCATTTACCTATACCTATCAATGACTTTAATCAATATTAATGAAAATATGCCATGATTACTAAGTTTTTAAAGCAGTTTATTCATATAAAGAACCTTTGATACTGTACTAAACTTTCTGTATTTCATACTTATAGCTAACCTGATAATACTATAGTCAAAACTAACACTTATAATCAGAGTATATTATTAAACTATTATACCTTTATAGAGTTTACTCCAACCTCAGTACTTACTTTACAATATATTTCTATTACTTTGGTATTTAATTTAAGTTTTATTAGGCTTCTAATTCAGATAGTCTAAAAAGATAAATATAACCATACTTCTAATTTATATATTCTTCTAATATGTAATCTTTTTTATCAGAATGAATTTTAATGGTCTGGCTGGTTACAATAGCCTTTTTCTAAAGACCAACTTGTCTTTATTTAGCTTAACAAGTTCTAGTTCTATTTTATAGATCTAGTCTTTATAGTAACACTATCCAAAGTTCAGATTATCTCTCTACTTAAATCTTCCAAATATGCTTTCATGTTCCTAGTTTCTATGATTTACACAGCTATGAGAACTTATTATGGGTTTACACTACCTAGTACTGGTTTGTGTTCCTTTGTACAAGATATAATTATTATACAAAATTTATATAACTTTTTAGTCATATTGGTATAACATAAGTAGCAAATATCTAATCTCAACTAATAACAGAAAACAGTTAACTGTAATACAGAAGAAAATTTAAATTTTTATTAATATTAGAATTTGTACTCTAGACTTACTACTTAGAGGTTAACAATTTAACTATTTTACTAAGTTACTACACTCTTTTACTGTCTTATCTTTTTTTTTTTAATATTAAAGTAAATAATTGTAATTTGGAAGTTTATTGATAATATATTAGCATATAACTATTGTGTATAACAGCTACAAAAGCAATCATAAAAAAAGTATACAACTAGCCACTCATGCAACTTTAGTTATTATCTATTTTAAGTAGTCTACTCGAAGGTTCTACACTAGTTGCCATATCTAGAACCTGTTTGTGAATTCTTTATTTAAACATTCTAGTTTCTATATCCATCCTTATTCTATTAACTGCAGTATTAATCTGCAAATATATCATGATTATTAAGTCATGTTTAACTTTATACTAAGCCTACTAGAGCCTTCTGTATCCTATACTAATAGCTAACTTAGTACTACTCTGGCTTAGACTATCACTTGCAGTTAAAACTAACCATTAAACTGCTATACTCTTGTAAAGTTTACTAGAACTCTAATACCTCTCTTATTTGTTATTCATCTTTATGCTTCAAATTTATAAGACTTTTCAAACTACTAATTCAGATGGCCTGATATAGTATTCAAAGATTCTTTTTCCTTCAGTAGTTCTGGTGACCTGGTTAGTATATATGCTTCCCTTATATACTTTGTTATTCATTTCATCCTAGTTATTCTTTTCTGAGTCTTTTATTGGTCCAGTAGTATCATTAAAAGTTCATATTACCTCTTTACACAGAATTTTCAAGTGGGTTTCTGTGCTTTAGTTTCTTAATATTATGTATCTAGTAGTCTTATCATAAGTTTGTACTGAAGTCTTATGCAACACTGGTTATTTAACATTTCTTTATACGTATATATGTAATATTATGCTTTGCATAAATGCCCTAAGCTTTTATTCAAAATAGTGCTTCTAAGATTACAGATTTTCTTTTTCATCTAACTGATTGATGAGACACAGTATAATTATTCAAATTTTTACTGTTTATAAAATTTGAACACTAGACCTGTTACTTGGAATTAACAACCTGTCCACTTCACTAGGTCACTATACTTCTTTACTGTCTTATCTATAACAATAAATAATGTTAATATCTTAATAAAAAAATTACATAACAGTACTAAACTTTTTAATAATATTTTAAACAAATCTTATTTATTATTCTTCTTTAAAAATAATGTAGTATAAATATACTCAATACTCAATACTATATTTTTTTATAAAAATAAAGAACATACTATCTTACTTAATTGGCTTATTTTTACTAAAGCTTTGAACAAATTAGCTAACCAAGTTGAAAACTTTGTAAATAAAACAAAGTTAAAACTAATTCTAAATGCTACAACTACTATTTTTATTATTATTATTTTCTTTATTACTAAACTGCTACAAAAAACTACAACATGCAGTCTTTTTCTAAAAAAAAAAACCATCAATTTACTAACAAAAAACATTATTAATACTAAATTTCTTGCTTGAATTATTACCTATTTTGATATTATTAGAAATTAAAAACCTATCTATTTATAAATTATTAAATACTTTAATAATACTGCCTATCTAGCAGCTAAAAGATTTTTAATAAAAAAATTTAATTTTGACTTTTAACTAGTTTCAAATTTTGACTTTATATTTTTACAATTTTTTTTTTAAGTTTTTGTTTTCTACAATCTACATTAAAGCAGCCAAGCCTTATTAAAAGATATAACTACAGTAGTTAATAAGAAAAATAAAATAAATAAACAGATAAACAAGTCTATTTATATGAAAAGTTAAGATAATAATAGTTAGACTCTATGCATAAGGCAAACTATAGTACTTTGTATAGCTATAAAAGCTAAGTATATAGTAATCAACTCTGTAGAAGACAATCTTGTAAGATTATCTTTAATATTTTTAATTTTTTATAATTTTTATACATTTTTAACAAATTCTTTTATTATTATATTTACTATTTCTTCTCTATAATCAAATTATTTAAATTTTAATTTAACAAAGAGGTGTGGTTATCTAGTAAAGTGATCATGTTGTTAATTCTCCAAGTGGTAGGTTGGGTGTTCAAATCTCATTATTAGTAAAAATTTGGATAATTATCTATATAATATTTGTATTACAGCAACTGTTATTAATAATTAGATTAGAATACCTATAATAGTAGTTGCATTAGCATAACTAGCAGGTTATAAGGCATCTATATAATTTGTTATATAGAGAAATGCAAACTGACAAATCAGACAATACAAACACTAGATAAGTTCTTGTAGCTGTATAAATTTGTTAAAATTGGATAACAAGAAGTTTATTTGAAAAGACCTAAATAGAGAGATAGTCAAATTTTTGACAGCTCTACTGTAAAGACTAGTATAAAGAAACAGATACCAAGGTTGTAGTATCTGATTATAGTAACTAAGCAGGCAAGAACCTCTGAGTTGGAAGTCTCAAAGGTACTACCAACCAGGCCACTAGAATGAACCAAAAGAAAAGGATATCAGGCTAACCTGATATATCAATAAAATAGTCATAGTTCTACATAAACTATCTGGATTAGGAGTTTGATAAAAAGAAAAGTAAAAAAACAGAGGTATACTAAAGTACTGGGGTTATGCTGTGAAGTAAATGCTAGGGTCTGTGTAAACTCTACAAAAACACAGTGGTTAAATGATATAACTTTAACTGCAAGTGTTAGTTCTGCCATAGTAATATTTAAATTAGCTATAAAAATAAATACTGAAGACTCTGGAAAGTTTACTTTAAGGATAAACTTGTTCTAAGGTTGAGACAATGATTTGGGCATCTGGATATAACCCAGTAAGTTAATACAGATTACAGGTTCAGAAAGTTTAAAGTAGAACATCCAAGCAGAGATGTTAGATATAGCAATTAGTAGAGAACTTTTGAGCAAATGCTTTAAATAGATAATATAAAAAAGTTATATATATAACCAATTGTACTTTCTTTTGTAATAGTTCATAAAATCACATTACCAATAAGTTATTAATAAAAGTCAAAAAACCAAAAAGATTACTTTAAAAAAAAAAAATTTAATTTAATATATTAACAACTATAATAACAATAAGAATATATTTAGTATTATATTTTTTGTTAATTTATATTATTATAAAACTTATATATATCTTTTTAATAACACTCTTTTATCTGATTATATTGTTATTTTTTTATTTTCTCTTTATATTTTTTATAATTGTTTTTTTAAATTTAGTTCTTTTTTTTTCTACTTTTATTTTATCTAATTTATTTCTTAACAACTATTCTTCAATTCTTTCTAACTATAGTTCTTCTTTATCTTTATTTGATTTAAATTTATATTATTTTTTTACTTAACTATTGCTGTATATAATGTTAGAAATTTTAATAAACTTACTAAAAAAGAAGCCTGATAAGATTATTGTCTCAATTATAATATATTTATTAAAAGCATTACAGAAACTAAAAACTCTGACAAAATAAAACTTTTTTTTGCAATAATAACTTCTTCACTTATAAAAGAGTGTAGCAACTTAGTAAAGTAAATAAGTTGTCAACCCTTTAAGTAGTAGGTTATGAGTTCAAAACCTATCAATAATAAAAATTTAGATAATTATCTATATAATACATAGACAGTATTACAGCAATGACATTTTGTTAATCAGTTGAAATAAGATATTTGTAACTATAGTCATATTAGCATAACTGGCAGGTTACAATGCATCTGTGTAGCCTTGGTTATACAGAGAAATGCAAACTGGTACTGGGCAGTGCAAATCTAAAATAAGTTTTTGTAGCTATATAAATTTGTAAAACTGGGAAAAACTAGAGCCCACTTGAAAATACTAAATAAAAAAGTAGTATAAATCTTTAACAGTACTACTGTAAAGGCTAAACCTAAAAAATAGATACCAATGTGAAGGAATCAGATAGGCAAGAATCTCAGGTAAGAGATATTACTAACTAGGCCATCAGATTTCAAATCAGAAAAAAAGGATATCAGGCTGGCCTTGATATATCAAGAACAGGTCACAGTTCTTTTAGACTATTTGAATTAAAAGTCTGAAAACAAAAATAGAAGTATATTAAAAGTATTAGGAATATGCTGTGAAGTTAGTACTGAGGTTTGAGTGAACTTTGCAAAGGTAGCTTTTGTTAATAGTCTGTAAAATAGGTAGGTAGTTAACAAGAAGAGCCTCTTGTGTCTTATTGGCAGGTGTCATATTCTAAAATATATAGTAGTCTGGAAATTAGTACAAAAAAGATAGATATCATACTGCTCAGACAGTATACTAGTTAGGTATATACAAGAGTTAGTAGATGTTACATCATAACAAGATGAATAATTAGAAGATTTAAATAGATAATCTCTTAGTAAGTTATAAGTATAGCATTTAGTATAGAACCTTAGAATAGACTATTTAAATAGACAACTAAAAGTTGTATTCATAACTAGTTGTACTTTCATCTCTGTATAAAACAGTTGTAATAACTAACTTCAATAAAAGTCAATAAAGTTTTATTACAAAGTATGGTCTTTAACACAAAAAAAAAAAAAAATTCTTCATTTACTACTAATCAAATTTTTTTACTTCTATAAAAGATACTGTTATTATAATTTGCAATTATCTTAAACCTTATATTAATAGTATTTATACTTATTCTAAAGTTGCTATAGCACTTGATTTTTTTTAAAATAATATTAAGCTTCATATTATTTTAGTATACCTGTAATCAACTAATACTTTTACTTGTAATTAAACTTAAAATACAGTAATTTTTTTTTTTACCTTAAGCAGTCACACTAGTACTTTATTAAGATTTTGAAATTACATTCGCAATTACATAAATATCCTTAATAAGCTAAGTCCAGCATTACATAGCCACCCTAATGGTATCTTGATGCAACCTGCTGCATTACTTCAAGCAAAATAAGCTGCTCATCTGACTACTTAAAGTCCATAATGAAAGAGCCTTCTCTCTTCTATAACAAGCTCTAGAATTGTCTTCTGTGCTTCATTTCTAATTTGTTTTTCTTTTTCCTTCACCTTCTTTTTTCTTTCTTCTATTATTTGTTGATTTGGTTTTTCTTTTTTCTCTGGTGCTTTTCTTTCTTTCTTTTTCCTTCTTTTTGTTCTACCTATTATTCCTTCTTTTTTCTCCCATTCATTAATTTTCTCACAATGAATTCTTCATACTTGTTCATAAAAAGTGTCTTAGGCTGTTTTTACTACTACATTCATAAACTTTTGTCTTAATTTTATGCTTAGGAGCTGCCTTATTCTATTTTGTGTTTCTTTTGGGATAAGACTTTTGATTAGTGCTTCTCTTATTTTAACTTCTTCTATTTTTGTTTTTCCAAAAAGTACTGTATATAACATATATGATGGGATCTGAACTTTTTCTTCTTCTTTTAGTCCCTTCTAGGCTGTTGCAATAGTCACTTTTTGGATTCTTTTCTAAAGGTTTTTTTGTCTTTTACATGTTGCCAAATGTGATTGCATTTCTTTTGTTTTTTCTTGGCACATTTGGCACTTCATTGTTGTGTATATATCAGGTCTTCTTTTGTTAAGCTCTTCTAGTGTTGGAAGCTTCTCTATTATACACTTTATAAATGCACTTCTTCTGGTACTACTTTTCCTCATTGTGCAGTATACTCCTTTGGTTGTCTTTAGTCTTTTCCAAAAGTATATCTAATCATAAACTATAACTTCTAATTTTGGTTTTAATTCTCTAATTGCTTTTGTTTCCTTCTATTTTGCTCCTAATCTTGCATTTGTTATTAATTTGCAAAGCAATCTTACTAGTATGTTAGTACATTTATTTTCTCATTCTAGGCAGTACTCTATCTCTTCACAACTGACTTCTTTAGCCTGTATTGTCCTTTTACTTATTGCACCTTTTTTTGCTAGACTGTCTGCTTTGTCATTCCATCTATCTTTACTATGACTTTTAACCTTAAAAAACTCTACTTGTATATTTTTCATCCTAATAAGATCTCTAATTTTCATTATCCATATTGCATTTTTTTTCTTGAGAATCTTGTTTTTATCTACTTGTTCTAATCCTCTGCTAATGTTTTTTATTGCCACATTGTTATCTGTATATATTTTTATTTGTTTTTCTCTTGGTATTGTTAGAATTGCTGTCTATATCACTACTAATTCTGCTATTGTCGATGTTTGCCATCCTTCTAGTCTTACTACTAACTCTTCTTCTGGCCATTTATGTGTTTCATCAATTTGCACCTATCCTATACCCATACTGCTTTTACTTCTTAAGTCTTCTTTAGTCTTTATATTTGCTATTCCATCTGTATATATCATAAATTTGTTTTTGTTTCTTATCATATTTCTTCTTAGAACTTTTATCATTTCTTGAACAATGTTCTCTTT
>CAJVQA010004642.1:0-17278 GCA_910591915.1 Cetraspora pellucida
ACCAGGTATTGACGATTTTAGTACTGACGGATTTTTAGTTATTTTTGTGTAAAAAGGATTTACGGAAAGAGTTTTTTTATAAAAATTATTTTCCTTAGTAAAGTATCTTTAAGTAAACTCTTTAAATAATAATATAGAAAACTTATATATATAACTTTTTTTTTTTTGTTTTTTTTTTTGACATATAAGCAGTCATGTTAGTACTTTATTAAGCTTTTGGAATTACATTAGTAACTATATAAATATTCCTAATATCTAAGTCTAGCATCACCCAGCTACCTTACTGGTACCTAAGTGCAACCTGTCACATTACTTCAAGCAGAAGTAAGCTGCTTGTCTGACTACTTAAAATCCATAATAGAAGAGTCTTATCTCTTCCATAACAAGCTTCAACATTGTCTTCATTACTTTTTTCTCAACTTGCTTTTCTTTTTTTCTTATTTCTTCTTTCTTTTTTTTTGTTTTTTCTTGATTTACCTTTTTATGTTTTCTTGGTTCCTTTAGCTTTTCACTTTTCTTCTTTTTAATTTTACCTGTTATTCCAATTTTTCTTTCTTATTTGATAATTTGTTTGCAATGTATTCTTCATACTTGTTCATAAAGTGTGTTCCAGGCTGTTATTGCTACTGCATTTGCAAATTGCTGTCTTGATTTTGAATTTAAGAGCTGTGCCAGTTTGTCTTGCATTTTTTTTAGGATTAGGCCTTTTATTAATGCTTCTCTCATTTTGATTTCTTTTATTTCTGTTTTTCCAAAGAGTGCTATATATAACACATATAGAGGAATCTGGGTTTTTTCTTTTTCTTTTAATTTCTTCTATACTGTTGCAATAGTTACTTTTTGGATTCTCTTTCAGAGACTTCTTTGCCCTTTGCATGCTGTCAAATATGCTTGTGTTTCTTTTACTTTATCTTGGCATACTTGGCATTTTATTGTTGTGTATATATCTGGCCTTCTTCTGTTAAGTTCTTCTAGAGTTGAAAGCTTATCTATTATGCACTTAATAAATGCACTTCTTCTAAAGCTGTTTCTTCTTGTTGTGCAGTGTATTTCTTTGATCATTTTTAGTCTCTTCCAATAATAAGTCCAATCATAGATCATGGTTTTTGTTTTTGGCTCTAAACCTTTAATTGCTCTTATTTTTTTCTACTCTGCTTCTATTTTTGCATTCTTTACTAACTTGCACAGCAGTCTGGCTGGTATGTCAGTCAGTCTGTTTTTCTACTTTAGACAGTACTTTATCTCTTTACAACTAACTTTTTCAGCCTATATTATTTTCTTACTTATTGTTCTTTTTTTTGCTAAACTATTGGCCTTATTATTCCATCTATCTTTACTATGACTTTTAACTTTAATTAAATCTATCTGAATGTTTTTCATTTTGACAAAGTCTTTAATTTTTATTATCCATATTGCATTCTTCTTTTTAATAATCTTGTTTTTGTCAGCTTGTTCTAAACTCCTACTAATGTTTCTTATTGCAGCATTACTATCAGTGTATATCTTAATTTGTTTCTCTTTCAGTATCATTAAGATTGCTGCCCAAATTGCTACCAACTCTGCTAGTATTAATATTTGCTATCCTTCAAGTTCAAGTATTAATTCTTCTTTTGGCCATTCTTGTGTTTTATTTGTTTGGACCTATCTTATATCCATACTGTTCTTAACTGTTAGCTCTTTACTGTCTCTCTTATTTGTTGCATCATTAGTATATATTGTATATTTGCTCTTGTTTTTCATAATATTTTTTTTAAGATTTTTATTATTCTTTGGCTAATGTTTTCTTCTAATTTTTGTTATTTAATAATTTCTATCTCTAGTTTCTCTATCATTATAAAGCCTCTTAATTCACATTTATTTTTTTTAAATCTGCTTGTTTCTGCCTTGTTTGTTATTTGGTTTACTATTATCTTAATTTGATTGCTGCCTTTATTTATTAATTTATCTGAAATTACATGAATGCTTTTACTTAATCTTATCTATTGCTGAGAGCTGTTTTCTATTTGTTCTTTTTTCTTTATGCACTTTTCACATCTTTTGATCTCAGTTGCTACTTTATTTTTTTTGCATTTCATTTGCCAATATTCAATTAAAACTTTTTTCTTTTTCTTTTTAACTACTTTTCCAAGTTGTCTGTAATCTTATATGCCATATACTATCTATTTTTTTCTTCTTTTATCTTCTGATATTTGCTTCTATTTAACCTGTATTGTCTGAGTATTTTGTTTATCAGTTTAAAGCATCTTTGTACTACTCTACTTTCTGGGCTATTGAGCACTTTTGATTCAATTGCCTTGAACCATTCTGCCTTTTTTTCTTTACTCGATTGGTCTGAATAGCTTTTTAGTTGCTACTATGTGATTAGTTTTTCTCTCTTTGTGTCAAGTAGTTGATTTAGATATATTAAACCAGCTTTATTTACTTTAACTGCCCTTTTTTTCCACAATTGTGCATCTACTAGTTCTTGTATTTTGGTATTATACCCAAGCATTGTTCATAGCTCAGTTTCTGTTCTAATATTTATTTTTAGCTTTTTTGCTTTAAGTATTACAAGGCATGCTAAGTTATTTTTCAAATATGTTTCAGTTTCTGGTCACTCTTTTGTCTTCTATATATTTTTTGCTAAACCTGCTCTTTAACAGCTTTGTGTTATTCTTAGTTTTGTTAATTGTCCAAGACTGTCTTGTCTATTCAGCCTTGATATGAGGCCACTTACTTGCTTCATAGTTAACTCTTGTCACAATGTTCTACAGCTGCCAAGATCTTTGTGCTCTATTACACAGTTTTTTACTGTTTTTTGTAGACTGCTTTTTGTTTTGCCAGACTTATTATTAGTTGATGTATTTCATTTAGGCTTCTGTCTGACAGTTTCATTAGCTGTAACATATAGCTTAGTTTAGATATTATTATTATATTGTTTATATATGCAATCTGGCTTATTGTTATTTTTTTGTACTTTAAATCTCTTATAGTCTGGCTTACTATTCCTTTTGCCTTCTTCTTTACTGCACTTCTCACATTCTGCTATTTAACCATATTCCCAATAAGCAGACTATTTTGTGTCTTGGTTCTTCTACTATCTTGCTTTTCCCATATATTACTGCCTTTTTCTCTTTTTCGATTTTTGTGTTTATTATTATTAATTTTAACTTTGATCCATTTATCTTTATATTATTCATTTTGAAGAACTTTTCAGCTATTTCTAAAATCTCTAATAGTTGCTTTTTACTGTTTGCAATCCATATTGTTCATCTGTATATGCAATTGCTGCTTGACAATATCTTGTAATGTTGTTGCATTGCATACTTATTTGTATTTGTTGCTCAACTGTATACTCTAACTCTTTATCTTCTTGAATTCTTTCTAGTAATAGGTCATAAAAAAGATGCCATATTAGTGGTAAGATTATCATACCTTGGTCTATTCCATCTCTTAATGTTAGTTTTTCTGTTAGGCCATATGTTGTAATTATTCTTAGTTGTCTCTTGTGAAAAAGTTTTAATATATATTTAATTGTTTTTCTAAGTATTTTAATTCTTTGCAATGCTAGTTCAAGGCTTTCGAGAGGAACTGAATCAAATGCCTTCTTCATATTCTGCAGCAGTATTCATATTTCTTTATCTTTTTCTTTTGCTTTCTCCATTACCATGTTCAAAATCTGTATTAGTTGCTCTGTTGAGTTTCCTAGAAGACCTGCAAAGTTCAGTTCTTTAAGTATTTCTCTTTCTATAAATACTTTGGCAAACCTTTTCATTATCATCTTTGTAACAACTTTTCTAAATTTCTTGATTAGTGCTATTAGACAAATGTTGTTTAAACTATATCTCCACTCTATATTCTTTGGTATTGAATAAACTTGTACTATTTTCTACTTTATTGAGATTTCTTCTATTTCTATGCATAGATCTGCAAAATTTCTGAAGATTTCTTGTGTTTTCGTTCCTGCTCTTTTGATTAATATATAGCTTATACCTGAGATACCAGGGACTGTTCTTGTTTTTAACTTTTTTAGTGTTTCTTTTCATTCTTTTTCTTTGATTTTTTCTTTGAGTTTTGTATACCATTCCTCTCTGATGCTTTCTCTTGGTTTGTATATCTCTTTCTATTTTTTTGCCATTGTTTCTAGTTTGGTGTTTCTTTTTCTAAACTACAACTTATAATGTTTTGCTATATTTGTCTTAATCTCTTTTGGCTTCATTATTAGATATGTCTTCCCTTCTACTTGTTTAATAAGCCTATCAAGCAATATCTTTTTGTATGGTTTATTTAAAAGGCTAGCAAGCATTTTTCCTTGGTCTGTTTTGATCATTTCATATTGTTTATCTATGTTTTCTTTTATTTGCCTTCTTTGCATTTGTTCTCAGTTTTTTTTTTTCTTTTCTTGTAAGATCTTCTGCTAATCTTTCATGTCTTCTATCCAGGCATATGACCAGTGCCTTTGTAGTTTTGGCAATTTTGCTTCTGTTTTGTTGCCTAGTGCTTTTAATTGTTCATTTGTTTCAATTCATTATTCTTCAATTACTTCTTGATTTTTTTTCATCTTTGCATGTTTAATTAATCTTTGCAGCTTTATGATATCTTTTTCTTGTTGTTGTGCTTTTCAACTAGTTCTTCTATTTGCCACTTATCGTATATTCTTTTTTTGGATATATGCTTGTTTGCTGTGATGATAATTGCTTCTTCTATTGTATTACATATATCATTTATCTTGTTTAACTGTCCTTTCTCATCTTGCACTTCTGTTTAAATATCTTTTAAGCTTCTTTTTGTCAACAATTTCCTTTGTAGTTCTTGTGTATAATTTTTCCAATCCTTTGGTTTTGCCTAATCATATAAATATAATGTTCTTGATTGTCTTTTCTTTTTAATTTCTGCTTTACTGTTTTTTCCCATTATGTGTTCAATCCATATTTCTGCAGTTATTATTTTATGATCGCTTTTTGTAATTTCTTCTGTTCCCTCAATGTTTGCTCTTTGCAAACCCAAAGCTAGTTCTTCTGACATCCAGATATAGTCAATTTTTGTTGCAACTTCCTTGTTTGACCATGTATACTCTTAACTCATTGAATGCATATTTCTATATATATCTATAAAGCTTTGCTTTCTTATCTAATTAAAGATCAGTAGTCTTTTAAAATTTGCTAATTGTGAGTATTGTCTGTCTATTACATTGTCCACTATGTAATTAAAATCACTTATAATTACAAATTGTATTTGTTTTTTCTGTTTGGTAACCCTTTCTATAATCTTTTGCTAGATAGTTCTCTTTATCATCTTGTTGCTTGGCAGTATATAAATTCTTATTACTACTAACTTCAATTACTTGAAGTATAATGTGATCTCTATCATGTATTCATTTATTCTTTTGATAGCACCTACATGCTTTTCCCATTATTCTTCTATTAGAATTTCTACTCCTGATTCTTTTTTCTTATCTTTTGCTACATTTGTCCAATATTCTATATACTTTTTGTTTGCCATATATGTTAAAAATCTTTTTTTTCTTTCTGTAATGTTTATTTCTGTGATTTCCAATATTGCAATTTCTTCTTCTTCTGTCCAGTCCAATAAGCTTTTAAGTTTTCAACCTTTGGTCTTCAAGCCATTGATATTATGACATACTATTTTCTTTCTTCTTTCTATTTTTTTTTCAGTTGTTTTTGTTTTGCTTCTGTATTGTTAGTCTTTTTGGTCACTTTTTTTTTCCTTAGATAAGAAGATGTTTCTTGTTCTTTTCCTTCAAACATTTTTATTTTCTCTTGTAGAAAGGCTTCAATCTCCTCATCTGTATTCCTAAACTCAACTAAGGTGCCTTTAAGAGTGATCTGCTAGATCTCTCCTCACTCCTAGCTGCATTTCTTCTATTTTATCTAGTCTCTCTAATATTTGACACAAGATATTTTTTACTAGTGATGTTCT
This sequence comes from Cetraspora pellucida, assembly GCA_910591915.1. Lineage (NCBI taxonomy): Eukaryota > Fungi > Glomeromycota > Glomeromycetes > Diversisporales > Gigasporaceae > Cetraspora > Cetraspora pellucida. The sequence goes on from CAJVQA010004642.1 coordinate 5,920, forward strand.
TTCTTGATTTAGTATATTTGTTTTGGCTTTCTTCTTCTTTGTTATTGCTGTTTCTTCTTTTATATCTGTGTTTTTATCCCCTAATCATGCTTCTATATCTTGTAACTAAGGAACACTTTTCATTTCTCATATCTCTTGATTGGTGTTTCATGTCTTGTGCCTTTGACTCTTGATGCTTCTTGTCTTTTGTATTTTAGCTACCTCTTATTGCTTGACCTTGACCTTTCTTGTCTTCTGCCTCTTGACTCTTCTCTCTTGTGAGTTTTCCTTCTTCTAGAATTTTTTCAACTTACTCGATAGTTGTTGTATTATATTGGTATTGTTTGAGCTATCTCTGCTTCTTGTGTGTTTGCAAAAATAATTATTGCAAATTTTTTTTTTTTTTAATATTAAGATGAGTAATTGTAACCCAGAAGTTTATTAATAATCAGTTGGCATATAACTATTATGTATAACAGCTACAGAGGCAATCATGGAAAGAGTGTACAACTAGCTACTTGTACAACTTTAGTCATTATCTATTTTAAGTAGTCTGCCCGAAGGTTCTATACTAGTTGCCATACCTAGAACCCATCTGTGGGTTCTCTATTTAAATACTCTAATTCCTATATTTACTCCTACCCTATTAACTGCAGCTATTGCTGCAAATATACCATGGTCACTAAGTCATATTTAACTTTATACTAAGCCCACTAGAGCCTTCTGTATCCCATACTTACAGCTGACCCAGTACCACTTTGGCCTAGACTATTACTTGTAGTTAAGGCTAACTATTAAACCACTATACTCTTGTAAAGTTTACAGGAACCCTGATACCTTTCTTTTCTAACTTCCATACTCCTACTTCTGAACCTACAAGATCCACAAGACTTCACAAACTACTAATTCAGATGGCCTATCCAGTGAACCTAGTAGCCTGATTAGTATATGCTCCTCTATATATATTGTTGTCTGATTCATCTGAGGTCCTAGTAATTCTTTTTTGAGGGCTTCCGATGGTTCAGTAGTACTGTCAAAAGTCCATGCTACCTCTTTACTCAGGATTTCCAAGTGGGTTTCCAACTCTTTGGTTCTTTTGCTTTCTATGCCCAGTGGTCTTATCGTGGGTTTGCACTGAAGTCTTATACAACATCAGTTATTAACATTTCTCTATGTATGTATAACATTATACTTTGCATAAATGCTCTAAGCTCCTATTCAAGATGGTGCAACAAAGGTTACAGATACACAAATCCAACCGATCAACAGAGACAGTTATCATAACACAGACCTTATTTTTCAAAATTCGGCATTCATAGGATTTGAACTCTAGACCTGCCACTTGGAGGTTAACAACCTGACCACTTCACTAGGTCGCCACATCTCATTATTGCAAATTTTTTTTAGTTTTCATTTTTGTTAAATGGTATGTATACTGCCTTTGCTCTTTTATTCCTTAGACATTTTAATAAAAGCATTTCTAATGCTTCTTTAGGAATGTTTAGTAATTTTACTATAAACCAACTTTGTTTCTCTCTTTGCATATAGTCTTCATTTTTTTCTGTTACTCTTGCTAATTTATTGTTATCAAGAGGTAATGCCCATATGTTGTCTTTTTCTTTCCTATAATTTGCTGCTATAACTGCTAGTGCCTTGTATTGTAATTTTTTGATTCATATTATATGCATATTTCTTATACTTCTGCATATATATTTCAGTTCTTTTTCATTAATATCTAATGATAAGTCCCAGATTGTTAAGAATTTTGTTGTTTTTGCTTTTTCTAGTCTTTCTGTTTGCCATCTTTCTGCTTCTGTTTTAGTCTTATCTTGCTTTTCTATTTTGTTTTATTGTGTATTTTTTTGTTTAGTTTTTTTTTATTTTGAGTCTTTAAATTTTTCTCTTTGTTGTTTATTCTTTACTCTGCACTCATTCATTGCTTCATCTTGCTCTTTCTTACTCTCTACTTGGTTTTGCATTTTGATTGAAATTAAATTAAACTATCCTTCACCTTTTCACTTTATTCAATTAATTGCTTCTTCTCTTTCTCTTTTGTAATCAAATGATACTTCTATTCAGCTATTGCCTTTTACAAAAACTTCTTCAATTTTTGTGATATGTCTATTTGCATTAAGCATCCATTTTATTATGCTCATTCTTTCTGATTTTGTTCTATTTGGAATATTATAGGCAGAAATTCTTGCTATTACTGATGTTTCATTGTTGCATGATCTATTGTCTAATGCTCAAATGCTTTGCTCTAATGGTACTTCTGTTGCATCTTCTTGCAGTATCGTTAATTCTTTTTCTTTGTTTTTCTTCTTTTCTTCTGCTTCTACTAGGCTTAAAATATGCTATAAAGTTTTTTCATCTCTTTTCACTTCTTTTACATCTTGTTTCTGCACCATATATCTTTGTTTTTTATCTATTACTATCTGTTCCTTACCTGTTTCATATTTTTCTCTTTTTTCTTTATATTTTTCTCTTTCTTCATTTTTTTTTGTTTTGACTATTTTTTCTGTCTAAATTGTGTTTTTGTTTTTTTTTCTCTCTGCTGTTGTGAGCTATCCTCCATTTTAAAGCTAAAATCTATCAATTTACTTCTTTTGTTTACCTATGCAATAGCTTTACTTAATGCTCTTACTGCTGCTATATCTGCTATATCTGCTGCAAACAGTAATGCTGTATATCTGTCTATTCTTGTTTTTATGACATCTGTTGTTTCTAGTATTTTGACTAGCTCTGCATTGCCAACTTTTTGTAAGCTTTGTGCTGTTGATTCTTCTAATACCTTTTTTAATAGGCTCCCAGGTCTTACTTCATATGTATTTTCTCTTATACTAATTGTTATTATTTTATTTGTCAGTTGGTTTAATATAGCTGTCTCTATGTCATATGCTTGCTTTGATAGACTATTTTTGTACATGTGCTTGTTTGTTTATCTTACTTGTTTTGTTGTATTTTCTGTATAATCTAATTGATCTGTGCAACAGAGTCACAAGAATTCTCTCAAATTTACAAAAAAATTTTTGTTTTCATCAGAAAAACTTTTTATTTTTTCAAACTTTGCTACCTCTAAGCTTTTCTATTTGTATTTTGTTCTTTAGCTAGGTGTAACTTTTGTGGCTCTTTCTTTTTTACTAAGGGTCTTAGTATTGCTTCTTAGTATGTTTTGCAATATTTTCTATGTTTTGCTTTTCATTGATTTTTGATCGAGAGATTTACAAGGGAGAGTACTGTATATCTAAAAAGAGTTTTTTTTTTGTTATATATATAACCAATTGCATTATTTTTTTATAATAGTTTAATATAAATATATGTTTATATAAACATGTGTCTAACAAAAGTATTAATAAAATTAAAAAATCAAATAGATCATCTTAATATCAAAAAAAAATTTTTTAATAAAATATTAATATAATTACTTAATATTAAAAAAAAAGTTTATTTTGGGAGTATGGTGACCTAGTGAAGTGGTCAGTTTGTCAACCTCCCAAGTGTAGATTGGGTGTTTAAATTCCATCAATAACAAAAATTTGAATAATCACCTATATAATATTCATATTATGCCAACTGTTACTAATGATTGGGTTGGGATACCTGTAATGGCAATCACACCAGCATGACTGGCAGGTTATGGAGCATTTGTACAATGTTGAAGTTATACAGAGGAATGCAAACTAACAAATCAGGCAGTGCAAACACTAGATAAGTTCTTGTAGCCATGTAAATTTATTAAAATTGGGTAACAAGAAGTCTATTTAGAAAGACATAAATAAAGAAGTAGCTAGATCTTTAACAGCTCTACTGTAAAGGCTAGCCTAGCAAAACATATACCAAGGTCTAGTATCTGGTTGTAGTAGCTGAATGGGCAAGAACCTTTGGGTTGAAAGTCTCAGAGGTACCACCAACTAGGCTGCTAGAATGAACTAAAGAAAAGATATTGGGCCAACCTAATATACTGATAGACTAGTCATAGTCCTACATAGGCTATCTGGATTGGGAGTTTGGTAAAAAGCAGAAGAAAAGGCAAGGGTATACTAAAGTACTGGAGTTATGCTATGAAGTAGATGCTAGAGTCTAAGTGAACTTTACAAAAGCATAGTGGTTTAATGGTTAGCCCTGACCACAAGTGTTGGTTTTGCTATAGTGATACCTAGATTAGCTGTAAAAATAGATACAAAAGGCTCTGGAGGGATTACCTTGAGAATAAATTAGTCCTAAGATTGAGATAATGATCTGGGCATTTGAATATGACTCAGTGAGTTAACACAGGTTACAGATTCAGAGGGTTTAAAGTAAACCATTCAAGCAGGGGTGTTAGGTATGCAATTGGCAAAGAACCTTCAGATAGACTTCTTAAATAGATAATATAGAAAAGTTATATATGTAGCCAATTGTACTCTTTTCTGTAATGGTTCATTGAACTACAATACTGATAAGTGATTAATAAAAGTCAAAAGACCAAAGAGGTTACCTTATTACCAAAAAAAAAAAAGTTTATTTTGAATAATTATTAGAAAAAGTTGTTTTTTTATGACTAGTTACATATTTTTTTTTTTGTATTAAGGTGACCTTTTTGGTCTTTTGATTTTTATTAATCACTTATTGGTATTGTGGTTCAATGATCTACTACAGGAAAGAGTATAATTGGCTACAATGTAAGTTTTCTATATTACCTATTTAAAAAGTTCACCTGAAGGTTCCTTACCAATTGTTATACCTAATATCCCTGCTTGAGTGTTTCACTTTAAACTTTTTGAATCTGTAACCTGTATTAACTCACTAGGTCATATTCAAATGCTCAGATCATCATTTCAACCTTAGGACTAATTTATCCTTAAGGTAAACCCTCCAGAGCCTTTTGTATCTATTTTTATAGCTGATCTAGATATCACTATAGCAGAACTAACACTTGTAGTCAGGGCTAACCATTAAACTATTATGCCTTTGTAGAGTTTACTTAGATCACAGCATCTACTTCACAGCATAACCTCAGTACTTTAGTATATCCCTGCCTTTTCATCTGCCTTTTTACTAAACTCCCAATCCAGATAGCCTATATAAAACTACAACCAGCTCATCGATATATTAAGTTGGCCCGATATTTTTTTTCTCTAGTTTGTTTCAAAGACCTAGTTGGTAGTACCTCTGAGACTCCCAACTTGAGGTTCTTGCTCATCTAGCTACTATGACTGAGTATTACGACCTTGGTATTCATTTTTTAGGCTAGCCTTTATAGTAAGATCATCAAAGATTCAGCTACTTCTCTACTTGGGTCTTCCTAAATGAACTTCTTGTTACCCAATTTTAATAGATTTACATAGCCACAAGGACTTATCTAGTGTTTGCACCATCTGATTTGTCAGTTTGCATTTCTCTGTGTAATGCTATACTTACACAGATGCCCTATAACCTGCCAGTTATGCTGGTGCAACTGCCATTACAGGTATCCTAACCTAATCATTAGTAACAGTTGCCATAATACGAATATTACATAGGTGATTATCTAAATTTTTATTGTTGATAGGATTTGAACACCCAACCTACCACTTGGAGAGTTGACAACCTGACTACTTTACTAGATTATCACACTCTATTAGTTACATATTTACTTTGTACAAGTTATATATAATATATAATTAAAAGCATAATAAGATCTAGAATCAATAATGCAGTAGTTAGCACCTCCAGGTTATATTTACAAGATTGCTAGTTCAATTCTAACTAGAAAAAAAAACTGTGTCAGAATTATGAATATTTATAGTCTTAAGAAGATTTCCTATTTCTACTTTCAGACAAAAGTACTATAATAACAAACAAAGTTGCATAACATAGTTACAGAGTTACATAATACCCAGATAAAGAGATAATTTGATAAAAAATGTCTATAACATAAAGGTTTTTAAATTAAGAAAAGATCATGAAAAGATATACCAAAAAGACAATAGAACCTGTAAGGCTATGTTGATAAAGAACTGTGAACTTTGAAGTTAAGGGTTCTATATTATAAAGTCAGGAACCCAGGTTATTATAGATAAACTTTTTAGCACATAGTATAAAGAGACTAGAGAACATTACTAGTAATGTATATAATAACAATATATGTAAACTTGCAAAAACTAAATAAAATAATATTTTAATAAAAAAGAGTGCCATCTGTATTCCTAGTTGCAAGGACAATAGAGATATTCAAAAAAAAAAAAGCATAATAAAAGTAATAATTAGTAGAAAGATAAAAGCCTACTTGAGAGGTGTAATGACCTAGTGAAGTGATCAGGTTGTTAACCCTCCAAGTGGTAGGTTGGGTGTTCAAATCCTATTGACAGTGAAAAATTTGGATAATTACCTATATAATATTCATATTACAGCAACTGTTACTAATAATTAGGTTAGGATATCTGTAATAGCAGTTGCACCAGCATAACTGGTAGGTCATGAAGCATCTGTGTAAATATGGCATTATACAAAGGAATGCAAACCAACAAATCAGGCAGTGCAAATACTAGATAAGTCCTTGTAACTATATAAATCTGTTAAAATTGAATAACAAGAAGTCTATTTAGGAAGACCCGAATAGAGAGGTAGCTGGATCTTTAACAGTTTTATTATAAAGACTAGCTCAGTAAAACAGATACCAAAATCATAATACCTAGTCATAGTAGCTAGACAGGCAAGAACCTTTGGGTTGGGAGTCTCAGGGATACCATCAACCAGGTCACCAGAACGAATTGAAGGAAAAAGATATTGGGCTAACCTGATATACTAATAGACTAATCGTAGTTCTATACAGGCTATCTGGATTGGAAGTTTGGTAAAAAGGCAGGTGAAAAGGCAAAGGTATACTAAAGTACCAGGGTTATGCTATAAAGTAGATGCTGGGGTCTAAGTGAACTCTACAAGGGCATAGCAGTTTAATAGTCAGCTCTAACCACAAGTGTTAGTTCTGCTATAGCAATAACTAGATTAGCTGTAAAAATGAATACAGAAGGCTTTAGAGAGTTTACTTCAAGAATAAATTAGTCCTAAGGTTGAGATGATAATCTAGACATCTGAGTATGACCTAGTAAGTTAACACAAGTTACAGATTCAGAGGGTTTAAAGTAGAATATCCAAGAAGGGGTATTAGGTATGACAATTGGTAAGAAACCTTTGAGCAGATTTCTTAAATAGGTAATATAAAAAAGTTACATGTGTAGCCAATTGTACTCTCTCTTGTAGTAGTTCATTGAACCACAATACCAATAAGTAATTAATAAAGTCAAAAGACCAAAGAGGTTATCTTAATATTAAAAAAAAAAAAAAAAAAAACCCTATTTGAAAAACCTAAGTAAAAAAATAGTTTGAACTTTTGATGATGCTATTGTAAAGACTAGACCTATGAAATAGAGCTAGAACTTATAAAGTCAGACAAAAGTTAGCCTTTGAGAAGAAGCTGAATGAAACCAACCAGATTGTTAAAACCTGTTTTAGAATAAAAGATTTTATGCCAGAGAATATATAAACCAAAGATATATGATTATAATTTATCTCTTTAGACTATCTGGTTTGAAAGTTTAATAAAACTTGAATTGAATACTAAAGTAGTAAAGATATGTTGTGAAGTTAGTACTGAGATTTGGATAAACTTTATAAGAGCATAGCAGTTCAATAGTACATTCTGACTACAAGTGTTGGTCTTGACTATAGTAATATTAGATCAATTATAAAAATAGAATACAGAAGATTTTAAAAAGTTTAGTACAAAGTCAAAGGTTTTTCATGTGAGTAAACTGCTTTAAAGACTTAGTGACTATGGCATATTTTTACTAGCATTAGCTAAAGTTATTAGTAAGCAAAGGTAGATAGATGGATATGAGAATTAGAATGTTTAAATAGAGAATTTACAAGCAGATTTCAAATATGACAGCTAGTATAGAACCTTTAGGCAAACTACTTAAATTAAACAATGACTAAAATTGCACAAGTGACTAGTTGTACACTTTTTTTATAATTGCTTTCTGTTATTATAATACAACTATTAGCCAAATATACTATTAATAAAATTATGTATTACAAGTACTTATCTTAATAATTTTTTTTTTTTTGGAGTTAAGGTAAGGTCATGCCTCAGGTCTGTTTATTCAAACATATTGTTATAGTTTGTACAACTTTTTACATTATACATTATCTATTACTATATATCTAATTAAGAAATGAGACTCAGACTAATTTATCTGCAACCTAAACCTATCAGAGCTAATTTTGTATCCCACTTACACATAATCTGGATTTTTGTTTCACATCTATCTATATTAAATAACTTGCATATTCCCCTCATGTCTTACAACCTATTTAAATAACTTCCAAATTGGTCTACTGGGTCATTTGCTCCTTATGAGCTACCATCTTTGGCCTGCCAGAACAATGCCTTATAGTTTGTATCTCAAGCCAGAGTCTTGTTGCCACTGCTAACTTCCCAATTTAGATACTAGTAGCATGTATCTCAAGCCAGATCCCTGCTGCCACTACTGGTTTGCACCCTTCTGGTCTTAACATTATTTTCAATGAATTGTGCAACTAACCTGCCCCTTTAGTACTCTCTTTTATAGTAATAGTCCAAACCTGTTTTGTGAGTTACCTCTTCTAGCTGTCGCCATCATAATATTACTATTACTTCCAATTTGGGATATCTCAACCTTGATTGGTGTAGCATTCATGTTAGTATGTTCATCCTTGTATTATCATAGACTTCCATATAGATGTGACCAGAGCTCCGGCTTGGTACCTTTAGACGTACAGAACAGGTTACTTTCTCTATACATTTGCTATCTTCAATATCAGAACATTCCATAGTGCCAGAGGTGCTTCCAATCTTGATAAGGCTAATCCTTTTCTACAGCCCGTCCTTATGTTCACTGCTTCTCTTATCATTCCAGTCTTGGTTACTTCCAGACTACTTTCTTTTTTCCTTTAGGTCCCAATTAGGACTTATTTGCACAATCTATTGATTATTCTTTTAAGCAAGTACTTTACAAGTTAGGTGTAAAGATGTTGGTACTGCCTAATTAGGAGGTGTTAGGATGTTGGTGCTGTTCTAGCCTAAAGAACTTACATGTGCAATCTTTCTATAACCGTAACCTTCTGTAATATTCACTTGTTACATATAGTGTCTATACTCCATAATTGGGTTTCCTTTTGGGAATTTCTACTTCGGTTATGTACTGCACTTGGACTTAACCACAGGGCTTCGCATTCAATTACTGGCTTCTTATTAGGTTACAGAGGCTAAAATCTTTTTAATTTTTGCTTTTAGCCAGACTTGAACTATTGATCTTGACTGTGGAGATATAGGAGCTTAACCGCTAAGCTATGGGACCCACACCCTTTTATCTTAATATTTAAATAATAATAATAATAATAACTGCTATTAATATTTTAAACCAAATTTTTCAAAAAGTCAAATTACAAAAAATAATATAGTTAATATATTAAACTTTATAAAAACACTTTTTAAAATATTGTATATGCATAGTTGAACATTAAAACAGAATTAAAAAAAAGTTGCAACTTTGTATTAACAGTTTAAAAATGCTTTGAGACTATAAAAGAAGTAATTAGTAAAAACTAAAGTTTTTTATTAAATAAACAACAAAGTTAGATATATTATTTTTATATAATATAAAACTTATAAGGAATACCTAAAAAGTTTAAGAACTCACAAAAGCTACAAAGTTGGTTCACTTTTTATCTTACTTTTTTTTAAGAAAAATTTTGTAAAAAGTAAGCAATTTAGTTTACTTTTTTTTAAAAATCAACATATAAAATTATCAAAAATAGTTAGCAGTATTACTTTTTAAACAGGTTTGTTAATGACATAGATTAAAAATATTAAAGTAATACAAACACAACTATATATATATTTTAAGCTACTAGAAACTTGCTAATACTGTCTTTAAACTAACTAGTGCTCTACACTAACCCTCTATTTCTAAATTAAAGTTTTTTTTTCTATATAATTTTTTGTTAAATAATCTAAATAAATAAAAAAATAGTAAAGTTATTTTTATTTAGTATAGTTTATAATTTTTAAGAAGTTTAACATAAACTTACAATTATAACTATTTAATATTTGTAAACTATAAGTTTTATATATTTCTTTTTTTCTCATTATTTTTTTTCCTTTTTTATTTCTTGATTTATATTTTTTATTATTTATTCTTATATCTAAGTTTTTTTTTTTATATAAAAATTTTTTTTTTGTTTTTTGCTTTTTTACAAAAAAATATTATCAGATTGGCAATATTTTATTGTAGAATAGCAGTTAGACAAGCAATCTATTTCTAACTGGAATAGTGCAACAAATTGTATTTAAATACCATCTAAATAGCTAAGTAATGCTAAACTTGTATATTGAAAAGTTTTATATAATTTATATAGTTTAAGAATTCTAATAAAATACTAGCATAATTACTAAAGTTAAAATAAATAAATAAATAAATAACTACTAGTAATATTAACTTTAATAAAAACAAAAAAATATCAATTTAACTTAAATATATATATTTTTTAAAGAACAACATAATCTATTAAAGTTTAGGGGTGTAACAACCTAGTGAAGTGGTTAGGTTGTCAACCCTCAAGTGGCAGGTCCAGAGTTCAAATCCCAGTGTCGATGGAAAATTTGAAAATCCCCACTGTGTTACAGTTAACTGTCTCTCGCAATTGGTTGAGATAAGACACCTGTAATCTATATCACACCAGCATGATTGGCAGGTCACATGGCATTTATGTAACAGTCACATAACATTGTCCTTTAGAACAAGGTTTGTGGTTACATGAAGGAATGCAAACTGGTACCAGGTGGTGCAAACCTACAATAAGTCCTTGTGGCCATATAAATCATAGAAACCAATAGAAAAAAGATAGAAGCCCACTTGGAAGACCTGAGTAGAGAGGTAATCCAAGCTTTCAACAGTGCTACTGTAAAGACTAGACTTATGAAATAGAGCTAGAACTTGTGAAACTGGGCAAATGTGCCAGTCTTTGAGGAGGGACCAGATGAACCAACTAGGCTACTGGAATTTCTAGGTTCCAGAGAAAAAGGGTACATGTTAGCAAACATGTAAACCAGAGGTATGGTCTCGTTCTACCTTTCCAGGTTATCTGGAATGGCAGCTTGGTGAAACTTGAATTAAATACCAAAGTAGTAAGGATATGTTGTGAAGTAAAAACCGGGATTGGGGTGAACTCTACAAGAGCATAGCAGTTTAATGATATGCCCTGACTGCCAGTATTGGTCTCAGCCATAGTGATATCAGGTTAGCTGTAAGAATGGGATACAGAAGATTCTGGAAGGTTTAGTACAAGGTCAAAGGTTCCAAAGAACTGCTTTAAAGAC
>CAJVQA010004643.1:0-17275 GCA_910591915.1 Cetraspora pellucida
ATTCATTCTTGTAATATTCTTGTCCGGAAGTAGAAATGAGAAATCCCCTTAAGATCATAACAATCGTGGTCCCGGCATAGCTTTTTCCCCCAGTTGGAATTGAACTGACAACCTTGCGAATGCGACCTGGGAGTGCTAACCACTGCACTATTGACCCGCAGGTCCCTGTCTGGTTTTTTAATCTTCTACTTTTATTTTTTTTACTTTTGTTTATAACTAATTTATCTTCTTGTTTTTCTTTTCTTTCACTGTTTCCTTCTGTATTAGAAGTTTGGCTAAATCTTTTTTAGCTTTTTTCTCTTTCTTTCTTAAGACTTTCTCTTCATTTTGATTTTCTTTTTTATTTTTTTACTCAGTGTAGTCAAAAGTTGTTATATATAAATAGTTTTGATTAGGCTATTTTCATATCTTCTTTTATTGCAAACATAACTGTTGCTATGCTTCTTTGGTTTCTATTTCTATTTGAAGGTATATGAATAGATTTAATTCTTTTGCTTTTCAAACTTCATAGTAAAAGGACTTCTGAGCTACTTTCTAATAATTCTGTTAGTTTTGCTATATATTTTCTTTGTTCTTTTCTTGCTTTATGGTCCTTTATTTCCTTGGTTACTCATATTAATTTATTATTATTTAGAAGTATAGCCTATGGAATATCTTTATATATTCTTTCTATTTGTATTATTGCTAAAGTTTTGTACTTTGATCTTTTAATTTTTACTATGTAGACTTTCCTAAATCTTCTACACATATATTCTAATTCTTTCTTGTTTATATCTGTTAATAAGTCTCAGATCATTAGTTAATTTGTGTTTTTTAACTTCTTATTTATTCTGTATTGGTTTTTATTTGTCTTGGTTTCAATCTCTTTTCATTTGGTTTTTCTTTTTTGAATCTTGATTTACTATTTCTTCTCTTCTGTTGTTTCTTACTATCTTGACTTTGTTTTTTCATATCTTTTTCTTTTTCTTTTAGTAACATTTTATATCAGTTACTCTTTTTTTTGCTAATTCTTTGTATTGCTTCATTTCTGTCAAATTCATAGTTAATGTCTACTTCTACCTATAGATTTTCTTTTTTAAAAACTTTTATAAAATTTTTGACATATGCATTGTTTCTTAATAATCATCTAATAAATTTCAGATGTTCTTTTTTTATTTTTTCAGATATATTGTATGCTAGTATATTGTCAAATAAGCTATTGTTTTGGTTACAACTTCTTTTGCTTGAGGCTCATATGCTCTCTTTTAGAGGTTCTTCAACTATGTCAATTTCTTTTTTGAATTCTATTTCTGTAACCTCTTGTTCTTGTTCTTCTTTTTTCTTTTGTATTTTTTTTTTGAATAAACATGTTCTTCTTTCTTAATTGTTGTTCAACTAACTTACTTTTATACTTATTTCTTTTGGTGAATTTTTAGTATTTACTGTCTTGTACTTCTTTTTTTATTATATTTTTCTTTTCTGTTTTCCTTTCTTACATTAACTTGATTGATTCTTCTTAGTTCCTATCTGCTTTGATTGACTGTCATTGAATCTTTACTTCTTTGTCTTGTCTTTATTCTGTTATAGGTTCTTTTATGACTATGTTTTTGGTTTATTTGTTAATACTAATCTTTTTTTTCGACTACTTTTTTTCTACTATATTAATTATTTATTTAGTTATATATAGTAAGGCAACTTTTGCTAGATCTTGTTCTGTTAATATAGTAACAATTTTATCTTCTTTATCTGATATTGTAAAAGTTTTATTTGCTTAGTTAAAGAACACTTTATTGTGTATGTTATTTGCTACCTAATATGCTCTTCTAATATAAATTAATATTAGACTTTTTTTCCAATTTGCATACTATTCATATTTGCTTTTTTATAGTAAGTCATACTAATTTATTTCTTCTTTTTTGTTACTTTGCAGCTCAACATTATTTCTCCCAAACTCAAAATAGTTTCTAGTTGTTATTTGTTGTTCTGAAATTTTTTATATCTTATATTTATTCTTAACTGAAATAAAAAATATATATATATTTTATATTTAAAAAAATTTGTATTTAAAAAAATATAATTATAATAATCTAAAGTAATTATTTATAAAATTAGAATGCAACTTAAAAAATTATATATAAGATTTTTGAATTTAAGTTATATAATATTTTAAAAAATTCCAAATATTTTTATTTAGTATATTTAACATTTGTTTCTTAGTTTTGTTTTTAAAATATAACATTGAAGCAATGATTATCTTAATTTATATATATATATATATATATTAAGTATCCTTATTGCTTTTAGCAACTAGGAGTGCAGGTAGTACTCTTTATTAAAGTATTATTATATTAAAATATTATGAACAGTCTAAATATATTTTAGATATTTACAGATTAGTATAGCAGTTTTTGGTTTATAACCTAGTATGTTGTATTTTAAAATATATATTTTTTTCAAAATATAAGCTTTAATTAGTATACTAAGAAAGCTTAAAGGAGTATCAGAGCTCTCTCATTTTAATGAAATATATCAACACCAAATTTTATAGATTATATTGATATGTAGCCAGATTTTAGTAGTTAATACTTGAGTATAGTTAATGTTTAAAGCCTAAAAAACACTTTCCAAGTTGATCAATATAGATTTTTTCTCATTAAAATTTAAAAACTTATATGCCTCCTTCCAAATTATTATACTTCTAGGACACTCAAGAGCAAAATGCTTAAAAGTTTGTAGCTCTTCTAGACATCAGATACAGCTACCTGTTTCAGATGGCCCTATGTGTTTAAGGTGATATCTTAAAAGAAAAGCTCTATAAAAAAGCTGCCAAAAAATGTATTTTTTCTTGTTATATATAAACTTTAAAGAAAGCCAAATAGGTTGTATAGTCTAAAGTGCAAAGTAAAGAAAAATAGGTAGTGGAGTAGTCTTTTTTAAGAGCTTCAAGATTTTTTTAACTGAGAGCTTATCTTTTTTTATTTTATTAACTATAATTTCTTTTTTGTTCCAAGTCAGTTAGTAGTAGAAAAGATCTTTCTTTTAGTTTTTGTCCAAGCTAGCAGATAGGGTTTCTATTTTGTAGGCCAAGCTTTTGAGCATATATTGTCTGAGTTTAGAATCTGTAATAAAGAGATATTTCTTTTTTTTCTAAGCATTATGCTTATTTTGCTTCTTTCATATACTATCCATATTGAGTTTAAAGTAAAAAGTTTTAATCAAACAGAGATTAAACATGCATCTAGTATATCTTTAATAATCAGAGCTTAAAGTTCTGTCAGATCTATAGGCTGTTAAAAAGTAGAATATCTGAAAAGCATTCATGAAGAGCCTTTGATCCAAAAAGAGATAATTCTATTTATTTCTATTACTTACTTTCTGTTAAAAGATAGTAGATAGGCTGAATACCAAATTTTGAATAGAATGAGTAAATTTGTGATAAGTATTTTTCTTTTAAAGAAAAGATTTCTATTTGAAAGTTTGTCAAGTAATCCTTTTAGCTTATTAATAGTTGTAGCCCAAAGGTCTTTTTTAGTTAACCATTTATAAGAACATTATATATTAAAATAGTAATATTGTCTTGTTTCTCTAACTTAATAAACTAATTTTCATTATAAAGCTTTATTCTTTATGCAGTAGAGGTAAATGAGATTAGTTTTGTTTTTGTTTTATTAATCTTTGTATTAGAAGCAGCCTTATATAAGCTTATCAAAGCTTGTATCTTGTTCTAGTCAAAAGAAGATCCAATTCCTATAATCAAGTCATCAACATATGCTAAGGTTTTGAAATATTGGTTTTTCAATTTAATTCTTTGCATTTGTCTTTTCAGAGTTCTTATAAGAGGCTCAAAAACTAATACATATAGCAGTGACAAAAAAGAATCTTCTTGTCTAACTCCTCTTTTAATTTTAAATAATTTAGAAATATTGTCTGTCTTAATAATATAGGTCTCTTGGCAGGAAAAAAAATTATGAACCAGATTAATAAATTTAGGATCAAAGTTCATGTTTTCTAAAATAAGTTTTAAAAAATCATGGTTGACTTGGTTGAAGACTTTTTGCTAATCAACAAAAAGTAGCCAGTATTGTTTAGATAAGTTTAACTGGTTTTTTATAGTTATAATAATATTTAGTCTGTATCTATAATGGACCTATTTTGAATAAATCCATGCTATTAATATAGTATAAGTTCTTTGCAGATAGAATTTAGTCATTAGTTATAATCTTTATGAAAATTTTTGTATTACTGTTTACTAAAGATATAGGTCTTTAGTTATTTACATTTTTCATATCTGTTAATTTTTTAGATATTAGAAAGATCAGGCTCTTGCACTAAGAGATTAGTATGATTTCCAAGTTTAGTGCTTGATTAAATACTTTGTATAAGATAGAAGTTATAGTTTCTTCAGTGAGTTTGTAAAACTCATATGTTAGACCATCAGTGCCTTAGGTTTTGTTGGTTGGAAGGTTTTTAATAACATTGCTAATCTCCTCTTAAGTAATTTCTTGAATAAATATTGAGTTATGAGCTAATAAAGCTTGAGGCAGATTTTTTGTAATCTTTTTAGCTAAATTAATATTTATATCTTTTTTCTTGTAAATTTTGACATATGTATCTCTGATATATTGAAGAGTATTTTATATAATTGTAATGAGGCTCTAGGATTTTTGATGTTCTTTAAAAATAAGTATGCTTTTCAGATTTTATATCTAGTAAAAAAGTACTTTGCAGATTTTTTTTCTTGCTCAATCTATTGAGCTTTTAAGCATATTTGCTATTTTTCTATAAAATGTGATAGTTCATTTGAAGGTTTAGACTTAGTCTATCTATTTGATTATATAAAAAAGAATTTTCTGAGTTGTAAACTAGTTATTCCTTTAGCTGAGTTATATTTCTATTTAGCTTTGTAATCTTGTTTTCAGTGAGTTTTGGTTTTCTAAATGCTTTTATAATAGATTGAATATGGACTTTACAAAAGTTCTAGTTATTAATTTCTTCAAATTCTGTAATTTCTTCTAGTACTTCTTTTTTCAGTTTTTCATTCAAGAAGCAGCTTTTATTGAATCTTCAAAGAGCTAACTCTCTTCCTTTGACTTTAAAAAAAAGGGTGCATTCTACCAAAAGATAGTCCAAGTTGCTGAACCTGGTATCAATTTGTGAGATAAGGTAAGCATTATTTGTATCAATAAAAATGTAATCTAAGTATATAGCTATTGTCTGATTGCCTTGTGTTTTTTAAAAAAATATATGAAAAGGTTTTGTTTTGGCAAAATCTGAGGTGTCTGTAAAGTTTCTAATAAGGCTTAGAAGTTATGTTCTTGTTGGATCTTATTGAGGTGCTACTTCACTAGTTCTATCTTTTTCAGAATATAAATTAGTGTTGAAGTTATCTCCAATTATATTAATGACATTTTTATTGATTTGTGATAACCATTTCTTAAAGAAAAATTTTTTATCATTTGGATTAGAAGGTACATATATGTTGGATATTTGAAATATAAGTTTTAGAATTTGAAATTAGTAATAATAATTCTATTGTCTAAATCTATTTTTGTGTTTTTAAATATTATATCTTTGTTGTCTGCGAGTATAGCTGTCTTGTTTGACCAGATTGAATCAAAAATCTACTAAATTTAAGAAAGCTCTGTGTATTCTTATTATATAAGTTTGTTTCTTATAATATAATAAGGTCTAGTTTGTAAGATTTTAAAAGAATTAAAGTGTTTTGTTGTTTTTGTTGATTGTTTAATTTCTTTATATTAAGACTTGCAATTTTAAATTTAAATTATTTAGTCATATTAATATGAAGTAGTACAGATTTTAGATCTGTAAATTCTATACTCTGTTATGAGATTTTTTGTATGAAGTAGATCTAATTGTTTCAATTTTCTGATTTATAAAGTCTTTTTTATTTTTTTTTGTTCTTTTTTTTTCTTTATAGAATTAAGATGAACCTATTATCTGAGTTTTTTAGTTGAAATTGTAACTTGTTGTTATTTGTAATTAGCATAACTGAAGTACTTAGAGCTTTTGGGTTTTCAATTTTTATTAAAGAATTTGTAGCTAAATTTTCTATAATAAAAGTTTCATCATTAATGTCATTCATAACTTTATTAACTGGACAATTAAGATCTTTTTCTGCTAGTATAGTACTGTTTATTTTATTATTCTCTTGGCTGGCAGCTGTATTTAAAAAGATTTTTTTTTATTGAAGCTCTTCAATATCTAGTTCTTTCAAAATATTGTTTTGTTTTTGCTGAATTGCTTTTATATTTTCTATATCTATTAATAGAAGTTTTTTTTTTTATTAAAAAAAAATTCTTTATATTGATGATGAAGTTCAATAGCTTTCTTGTACTGACTGTAGTCTTTTTTAATATATTTCTCATTGTCACAGAAATAGTAAAGCTTAGAAGTTACATGCCATTCTGTAGTAATCTTATTGTTAAGTAAAATATAAAACCAAAAGATTCTTTTTTTAAATCTGAGTCTTCTGTAATCTCAAAAGTAATGATCTACTAGTTAGTTAGATAAAGTGTGCCTTCTATTAACAGTGACTTAATTGAAGCAATTTTATTAAATTCTTGAAAGCATTTTTGATTCTCTTTGAAATAAATTCCTTATTGTCTAAAAGAACATTTCTGATCTTGACTGACAAAAAAGATCTTCTAGAATTGATCAGAATATGTTCATAGTATGTATAATTATAAATTTTAACTTCTTTTGTAATATAATGTTTGAGCTTTTTCTTATTAATAAAGATTAATTCCAAATAAGTATAAGATCTCTTATTTATATGTGATTTAGCAGCAATTATATCATGTTCTGCTATCTTATAAAGAGAAATCATAATTTTATTTAATAAATTATTAAGGTTATGAATATCTAGTATAAACATGTTATTATTTTTAGATCTTATATTGTTTCTTGATGAGAATAAAGAAAAGATTGATTATCCTTTCTTGACTTTTGTAAATAAACTTGATCATGATTTATTTGTGACTTCTTTGTTTTTGTTTATATTAGTTATATTAGGTTTTGCAAAAAATATATTGTTTTGTTTTATATAGAATATTGTTGTTTTGTTTTTCTTATTATTTTGTTTTTTTATATATATCTTAGAATCAGATATGATTATATTACTATTTTGATTTTTTTTTTCTTTAAGAAGTCTCTTTTTATTTTCCAAAGTAACTTGTTCATTCTAACTAATACTATCCAAGAAATTATCTTGCATAAAGGCAGTTAAATTATTATAATAATTTCTGTTATTATAGTATTTTTTTTAAGAAGAAAGTTAGTTTTAGTTTTTGTTAGTTGTTTTTTTGTTAAAAAACTTGTTATTAGTTTTGTTTCTTATTTCTGTAGATTTCAAAGATAAAAATCTTGCATTTTCTAGAAACAAGAAGAAGAACCTCTGTTTTGCTACTGTTTTTAAAGTTAATAAAACCCTGAGTAAAATTTATTTTGTCTTCTTTAAAATTATCTTCTTTCCTAAACATAATGATCAAAAGAGAGAGATCATCAATCTTAACTTATATTTTTTAAAAAATATATGTTTATTATAATTTTATATAACTTAAACCTATATTTTAAAAAGAATTTAATATAATCTGCATTTAGAAAATATGTATTTAAAAATATTAATTATATAAACAATAGTAAAACATTATTAAAAAATTGATTAACTTTTATAATAAACCACTTTTAAAATTTTATAAAAAAATCTTTTAATATTAAAAAATTATAAAGTAATTTTTTTTGTTTAAATAAATCAAAAAAACAAATTTGTTTAAATTTTATAAATAAACTTTAAAATGTCAATTTATTTAAAACTTTTACACATAATCTGCATAAAATGTTAACCGTTAATTTTAGAGTCAATACCATTTAAATTAGAACATATTTATATAAGTAAAATTTTTTAAAAAAAATTTTTTTATTAATGATAAGTTCTAACCACCATTTTACATTTTTCATTTTGTACCACCAGGCTGACCCAGATTTATTAAATAACTATCAGCACGGCTTATTGATACACTCGAAAGGTTTGTAGCGCAGACGAAATTCTTAAAATTCGTTAAGGTTTAGAAGTTAGAAAAGATAGTTTATGTAATAAAATTGTCTAATAAAAATTTTATGTTAAAGCACAAGAGGTGGTTTCTTATGCTGATTTTTGAGTTATTTGGCAGAGTGAACGTTTTTTCTGAATGTGTTACGTTACATCGAATCTTGAAATCTGATTCGTAGCTCAGGAGATCTGCTCTATAAACCTAGTACAGTTGACTCTGGATATAACGAACCTCTATATAACGAACTCTGGATATAGTGAACTTAAAATTTTGAAATTTTTATAATAGTTCGGTATAGAAAATGGAATTTCCCTTAAGAAAACATAATAACTTTCTATAATGAACTTTTTTTTCTTCCAGAACCGTCAGTTCGTTATAGAAAGAGTTGACTGTACACATTTTCCGAGTACTACTGACACATCTGATGAACCAGTACTGACCAGCACTATAGTTATGGTTAGTGTTAGAATATAGTTATTCCCATTAAATTTGATTGGCACGCATCACGTGGTCATGTCCGACACATTGAGGGTCGGGATCTTAAGCGGACCCAAAAGTATCAAGTAATTTAAACCTGTTTGAATCCATGATTTCATGACCAGTAAATTCAGTTTTGTCTGCAGATATCTAGTTACAACTTATCACTGCGTAATTATTGCCATAAGTTGTAACAAATACATCAAATATGTGTAATATGTATTAATAAATTTATCAATGACTGCACTGAGTGCAAGGATAGTTCTGGACACAGGTTCTATGTATATACAGTGCTTTTACAAAGTATAAGCAACATTTATATTAATAAATTCATCTTGATTGTTAATATTAACTACTATATGTGCACTTTTATTGGCTAAGATTATATTATTCATTCCAGAGACTATTCCTCGAATGGAATTTTCATCGGAATTGGAAAAATCTGGAAATCCAACGGGGTTCCAGCTTCCATTTGACGTCTCAGTGATGAAAGTTTATCGTCGGTTCTTACTTTACAACCTTTACTTCCATGCATCTTGCAAGTGATGTGTATTTTTTTTAATCACTGCCCTTAAACGGTGCTCGAGCATTTCAGCTTCACGTCTAGCATTTGCAACTTGCCGTTCAAGGTCTTCAACAGAGACTGTGGTGGTTTTAACCCCGTTGGAAGTATTGGAATTTGAAGACTGTGCGAAATTATTCCATGGACTAGGATCACCGTTCATCATTATTGGAGAACCTGGGGAATTGTTGTCTGAAGAACCAAATAAGGGGGAAGCAGATGAGAATGATGTTGGTAAATTGAAAATGGATGATGTGTTGAAGTTGAAATCCTTAGAAAATATATTAGAGGATGAAAAGTCAAATGTTGAATCAGAGAGTGATTTTGGATCAGATGGATTTTCTAACACATTTTGTGTTGAAATCGAATCATTATTGGTGCCTTTTGAGACATTGAGAGATAATGCAAAGGCGGACGTTGAAAAATCGAATTTAAAGTCTGTTGGCATTTTATTATGACTTTGTAAATTATTAATGGTGAGATTGTCCTTTTCATTACTTTCATTTGAAATCTTTTGAAATTCTTCAATGTTCAAACTATGTGGATCCTCAATTGAATCAGTGTCTTTTTGTGAAAGGTCATTTTCCGTAAACTGGGCTTGGACGCCCGAATTCTTATCTTTTTTTTTTGATTTCTTTGAAAGAATTGGAGTGGGTGCAACAGATGACTCAATGGCAGATTTTATATTTGTTTCACCCGAACCATTGATCGAAATGCTATCACCTTTATTAATTAATGTATCTTTATGCTTTGATGAACTGTTTACGGAAAGTAATTGTCCATCAGAATTATACTGTTTCTTCGAACTTCTCGAATGTCTTCTGTTCCACTTTTGAACAGGTGTGGTAGTTGGTGAATCTGGTGTTGTATTAGGATCTGATTTTTTAGCGACGTTTTCATTAGGAGATCTCTTGTAGGTTTGGATCGACGGGCTGGCAACGGACTTAACTTGTAAATCATTTCCGTCATTCGTCTTTGTACTTAAAATTTTGACGGGCGCAGGTTTTAAAGAACGATTTGCATTAACTGAACCAATTTCGTTATTTGTTTTTTTGTGCATGGCATCCTTGTCAAGAAACACCGGACTTTTGATAAGGGTTGCATTGATAGATTGATCTGTTTCCTTTTCAATTTCAGTAGCTCGTTCCGAAGGAGTGGATGTTTGTATTTCTTTTGAATCGTCATTTATGCCTGTATAAGTAATCATGCCACATCCAAAAATTTTCCGAACAAAAAGAAAGCAAGTCGATTTACGACGTTACTATTTTGGGCTTTATAATAGTTTATCACCTCCCGAAAAGAATGCAGAATTTATAAAAAATAAAATTGACGATATAAAAACACACCTTCCCAAAAAAATCAAATGCAAAAAAAATTTCAATTGGATTATAAACAACTACCCACAAAATTATAATTCAAGACACACTCTTTGTCTCTGTCTTTTTGTCTTTTGGTTCAATTTTTTTATTTTCTTTATAATTGGGATTAATAACCCCGACCACTAAGCATTGAAGAAAACCCACCTGCATCCATATTACCCAATCCGATTCCTACACCGAACCCACCACCAATCTGTTCGTCACCTGTTCTTGTTACCCGTTCAAATACACTTAACCGATGGCCCCCAACATTTTGTATTGGTTGATATTGCTGCTGTGACATTACTGGCGCACCTGGTGCCCGATATGCATTGTCTGCTTGAGAAATCCGAACTGACATAATAGCAGGATCTTGAAGAATATTAGGTAACGCTTCCGCTACAATTAAGCACCGTATTAATAAAACATAAATTATTATAAATTATACAGGCACATTTTATTTATTTAGAATAATTAAGTAAAAGACTACAAACCTTCTCTAGACACCTCATCGTGAGAATTTGAATTAACTGCAGCAGCCTTAAGAAAAGCACCGAAAATGTCTTGAGTTTCATTTCTGGAATGGTTAGATAAAAACTGATTCTGAGACGGCTGATGTGGAGGTTGATGTGGGGGTTGACGAGATAAGTAGTCATCCTCGATATTCCAAGTAGTTGGTGGATTCCAACCACCAGTTATGCCAAAATCCATCCGAGGAGATTGAGCATAAATTCCAGGTGGGGGTGACTTAATAGTTGGAGGTACAACAGAATTTCCACTCAACTGCTGATGATGTTGCATTAACATATTTTGATGGAAATGATGATCCAGGCCAGGAGACGTGTTGTTAAGAAGATTTTGAGCTTGGTTCATACTAGAAATTTGAACACCAGGAGGCGCATTCATTAAATTTCGACGCAACGGTGCGAAAGTAGAATCATTTGATGTATTCCACATGGATTCTTGATGCACATCACTTGGTCCGAAACTTATATTAACATTTGGAAATAGTGCTCGGAAGCCCTCTTGTAAATCTTTCATAGCCAACGGGTCTGCAGAATTTAAATGTGTAAATTCACCATCTTGAGCAAAACCGAATCGTGATGAATTTCTTGATTTTGCCGAATTAGAATATGCCTGTGAATTTGTCCTCGCATCATTTACATAGATATCCGAAACGTTATTACTAAGAGATGATATCCCAAGAACACCTAAAGATGGACTTTCACTAGAGAAGGGATCGAATTTGTCGTCATCAGGTGCAAACGGATTGAACGAGCCAGTATAAGGGGTAGGTGATGGTTGATTAAATTCAGCACTGTTTGAAAGGTTTGAAATGTCTGTTCTAATAAATCCAACGCCTGGTGGTGGTGACACTATACGTGAGCTTGCAACTATGTTACTATCTTGCACAATTGTAGTTTTCTCGTTAAGCTTTTCCTCAGTAATTGATACAGAATCCGGTAATGGGCCATTAAATGAGAAGGAAAAAGAGCCATCACTGAGTGCAGACAATGTTTGATCAAAATCCGCAACTATATCGGTTTGTTTTGACAAAAGTGGATTATCAGTATGCGATTTAGCCGATGAATCGGATTTTTTTTCCAATCTTTCTACTTGAATTGACTCATTAACAAATCGTTGTAGTTGTTCTGCCTCTATATCTTCCTCTGCTTCGTTCTTCTTCACATTAGATCCCGTTGAAAGTGAAATAGGAACATATTCCGATTTTTTGACCACTTTTGCATTTATAGATTGCGCATCTGACAAACGTTTTGCCTTTTGTTCTTGAGACGATGATGGTGTGGGAGAAGACTGTTGTGAGCTTGATGCATGTGTGAAAGAATTTTGTGATGACTGCAACAAAGGTGTTTGTGCTGAATGTGATAGCTGTGATGTAGGTAGTTGCTGATTATATAGTATTGGTGTAGTTTCTGTGCTTGATGGTTTAGTGGCCCAAGAAGCAGTTGGAGGTAATGCTGATGCTTTTTTTAAATATAAATTTAACAATAATTGAAAATTACGCCTAATGATATATATATATTAATTTACCCTCTTCCCTCTCGTCGTTACTTCCTCTGTCACTTTCCGGTCCAACTATCCGATGAGGAGGAGGCTCTGCTTTTTTAACTGTATGCGGCTGAGTAGAATGTGGCGGAGGAAACACTGTGGTTGGCCCTGATGAAGGTGGTCGACCTAATTGTATCTTATGTGCTTCGGTGTTTGCATGTTCCTTGAGATGATACTTACTATATTGTCGATTGTAAATTAGCAAGCAAAGATGTGTTGAAATTATATGTAAAAAAAACTTACACAGAAGCCAAGTCCTCTTTAGTGTAACTATCTGCTTCTTCTCCTGGTTCATGTAAATACATGCAATTGGGATTTTGGCAGACCATACTGCGCAAATAGTATGTGCAATATTTTGTTGTACCGTATGATGCCCTACGTTCGAGACGTAAAATAAGCAAATTAGACATTGCAAACGAAGAAAATAAAGTCAAATAAACGAGTATCCCCTGTCAATTATGGAAACAGTGGTATGAATTTTAACCTCAACACTTTGCCGTCCGAATTACTGCCATCCACGGCGGCTATTGCTCTTGCTGCGTCTTCTTTTCGTACGTATGTGATATAAACCCCAACGCTGGGCTGGGGTGGAGGAGTGCTGGGGACAGTCGATGCTGGAGGATTCCGACGATTTACGACAATTTTGGCGATCTTACCGTATTGGCCAAAATAGTCATGAGATCGTAGTATCTTTAAGAACAACGCGAGTTGAGTGCGAGGTTTGACAACAATTCAATAAACTACTGATACTGATCATATGGAGAAAAGGCGATATTTGTTGTTTTAACCATCGCCTACCTCCTCATTCGCAATCTTCGGGCTTAGTCCAATCACGTAAACCAGGTTTTTTTGAACCACTCTCATATTAGACAGATGTTTTCTATTCATCGCTTCAAGCTCCTTTTTTTCACGTTCTCTTTGCTTCTTTTCATTCTTGATCCGCGCTAACCTAAACAATGTAAAATGGTTGAAATTTTAATTGACAATGTAAATTTAAAAGCAACATTTCTATCTTAATTCTACTTTATTAAAATACGGTAACAATTTTCAACTTACTCTTCAGCTGATATGGGCTTAAATTCAATAGTTTGTTCAGAATATACCCTACGACAAGCAGGACAGAGTCCGTTCAAATTCTCTTGAATATGATGCCAGCAAAATCGACAAATCTTAATTATGAATTGTATGGATTAGAAATTAGTTTAATATACTAACATTATACATTTCTCAAACGAAACAAAAGTCTTGTTCACGGTCCTGAAGTCAGTATCGAAGCTTTTTCTCACAATTAAAGTAGCTCAAGCCTCCCCTCGAAGGTATATACGTATCATGTTTAAAAAATTTTTCTTGTCCGGCCCACTGAAATCTCACCTGATAACCACAGGGGCATGGTCTGAAATTTCTATCAGATAAATCCATCTCTTCCATACAGAGAGGGCACTGGAACTCTTCTTCCTCAGAGTAGTATTCGGTTTTCGACATTCTTGAAAGTCTCTTGCTTGTCTTGGTAGGTAAACTTTGACTGATTGAGGTATGTACTTACTTCAAAAGAACGACTTTCGTCTGATTAGTCAATTTTTATAGATCTACCCGTGATTACCCGTGATAATTAACCAATAATATTGCATAATGTTTATTATTTTGCAATACATATGGGCACGACTTTCGTCTGAGAGGTCAATCTACCCGTGATGGTTAACCAATAAAATTGCATGATTTTAATATGAGACGCAAAAATACCGCTTCTGATAGATCACCAGTACTGTTCCGATAGGGTAGGAAAAAAGGGTCTCTAAAATAATATTACAGGTTTTGGCTATCAATTTCAGACATCCTTATCAAGAACGTACCCACCCCAAATAATAAAAAAGCGTTTAAAAGTTGGTGCATTCTTGATAGGGGTGTCTGAAATTGATGGTCAAAGCCTGTACTATAGCGAAAGTGTGTAAAAGTTTGATTAGGGTTCGTTTTTAGAATCCTATCAGGCCCTGTACTCGTTTTTTTAACACCATCGAGATCGCAAAAACACTATTCTTGATGGATCGGCAGTACCGATCCTGGTGGGGTTAAATCCTACCATTTTTTTATATGGACCTTTTTTTAAATTCTATCAAGAACGGTAAGTAAATCGTTTTTTTCTACCTATCAAGAATAGTACCAATGATCTATTAATCTATTAAGAATAGTATTATTACTACAGAAATAGTATCTATCGCTATTATACACGCTGAACAACTCCTAAACCCCTGAAAAATAATTGCTAATTATAAAAATTAAATCAAACAAATAATTCCAAAATATATTATTTATAGTTATAAGAATATACTTGATTTATTTAAACAATAATTATTGATAAAAATTTCAAATTATAAATTTGACTAGACCTTTTGAGTTTGTTTACTTTAAGTTTACTTAAAGTAAACAAACCCAAAAGGTCTAGTCAAATTTATAATTTAAAATTTTTATCAATAATTATTGTTTAAATAAATCAAGTATATTCTTATAACTATAAATAATATATTTTGGAATTATTTGTTTGATTTAATTTTTTATAATTAGCAATTATTTTTTAGAGGTTTGAAATTTGTTAAAATTTTAGATGTTTATTTAGTTTTACATTATATAATTTATAATTAGTATAGTAGATATTTATATAATTATTTAATACAAATTAATTATTTAAATAACTTATTTATATACTTTAAAGTACTTTTTAAAAACATAATATTTTATTAATAAAAATTAGAAACTTTGATTATGCAAAGGTGTTAATATTCAGTATGTAAAAAAAATTTTTAAAAAAATACCAAAACTAATGCAAAGATATTTACTACAAGATTATATATAATTATTATAAAATGTGATAACTTAGTAAAATAAACAGATTGTTAATTCTTAAATGATAAGTTTAATGTTCAAATTCTATAAACCTTAAAATTTAAAAATTTTATCTATATTATGATAACTATGTTTTGTCAATTAATTAAATTAAAAAAATAATTTATAATTTTAAATATATTATTTTAAATAGAAATTTAAGTTATTTATTTATTTTTTTTTTATTTTTTTTTTTTTAAAGTGGGGTTTTGCTCATATCTTTATTGATTTGTTAAAAAAGCCTTTAGAGGCTTCTCTAGATATAAATTACAAACTTATTCCAATTACAAATATATTACAAAAATAAAGCTCAGACTATAAACAGATTTCTATCTAATTTATCTGCAATCTAAATCTACTAGAGTGGTTAAAACTTATCTAGATTTGATAATATAAGATATTGTTTGTAGTGTAGCTATATAGTATCCAGTATACAGACCAAAAGTCAATTTTATAAAATGTGTTTCCTAGTAGTAGGCAGTTGTTATCTTCTGTATAGAGTTAATTAGACAAACCAAACAGTTAGCAGACTGTATAGTATAAGTTGTGATGTCGATTAGAGTAGTTATAAAATCTTTTGGAAGTTGTAGATCTGTTATTTGGTAAAATGTTATTGTCTTTTTTCCATTATGCTAATTTAGTAGCATATGGTTTCTATATATAATCATATATTTTTTACGATATTTTGGTAAGCAGTTTGGTAGTTATTGAAATTGCAATTTGGTGAGATGTAGTATAAGGACTGATTGTGGTAATTAGATTTATTGGCACATATCCTTGTAGTGTTGTATATATGTTGCATTGTTCTCGATGAGCATTGTTGACTGATAGGCTGTAATGTTAAGTTAGTAAATAGTTTAGTTGTTGTAGTATGATTGTGTAATGTCGAGTAGTAAGTTATTGTTAATGGTTTCAAAAATTGTTTCTGTAAAAATACTAATAAGATTTGTTAGGTTAGGGCAAAGTAGCCAATGCGGTTGGTGTTCTGGTGCTTGGCAAGTAATGCAATTATTGTGCTGAAAGCTATCTGAGTATAGTTTATAAAGGCAATGTAGTATTGGTAGAATATTAAGTAATATTTTGATCTTGAATAATTTGCTTTGATTGAGTGAGAAATTGGTGTAGTTATTTGTTCATTTAGTATTGTTATTAAGATATAACTATGTTGTGTTCCAGTCAATTTGTGATGACAATAGAATAATGTTACTCATGTGATGTTGTGATGATCATATGACAATTATATATACATTGCAAATGTTTTTAATAGCTCATCTAGTCAGTTGTTCAATTATGTATTTTCTATATTTTAGAGTATATAAGGTGTTATATAGATTATTGTATATGAAATCAAGGTATGCAGTAGAGTTGTAGTTTGTTGCTAGCTTATCAGCTTCATTGTTAAATATATTGTTACTATGTGCAGATACTTTGTGAAAAGTAACTGTATGTTGATAGGATTGAATTAGATTGAGTAGAGAGTACCAGATAGGCCAGTATGAATAGGAGTATTGTTTGTATGTTAGAATTAGATAACTAGTAATTTTGCTGAATTTTGCAATGATTGATTAGGAGTCTGTATATATTTGTATATTGCTGTTACATGGGCATATACAAATAGCAGATAGTATTGTCATAAGTTCTGCTTTGTAAGATGATAGCCAGAGTTTAATACAGGAAAAATATAATTGAAGTATTGTATTGTTGTAGATTTGTACCTATTTAATGTTCATAGAACATTGATCAGTAGTAAGATTAGTAACTGATCCATCTGTGTAGAATATGAAGTTAATGTTCCTCTTATTAAAGTTAGCAATTTTCTGAAGTTTAATAGAGGAAGAATTAACTTGAAATAGGTTAAATATAGGTGTATTAGTAAGTGTAAT
>CAJVQA010004644.1:0-17271 GCA_910591915.1 Cetraspora pellucida
AGATGTTGTAAATGATCTTTCAAAATTGTCTTCTACAGGGGCGATCACCGTATGCTCGGCTCTCACAGCTGTGCAAGGTACCATAGTCTGCCCTGTACGTTGAACCTTAAAGTATTACTTAGATCTAAAAGCTAAAAAACTTTAAAATATATAAAGTTTTAAAGTATTACTCAGATCTAAGATTTAAACTACTTAAAACTTAATCTTAGAGTATTACCTAGACTTAAAAACTAAAAAATTATAATTTAAATAATACTACTTTATTTTTTAAACTAAATAACTAGAATTTAAGATCTAAAATACTTAAAATCTAGGCTTGAAGCATTATTTAAGTTTGAGAATAAAAATATTTCAAATCTAAGCCTAGAGCATCACCTAGATCTAAAAGCTAAAAAACTATAAATTAATTAACTACCAAATCTGAGACCTAAAACGCTAAGAACCTAATTCTGGAACATCACCTGGGCCTTATAACTAGTAAAAATCCATAAAGTCAAAGTTTGTAATTACTTTGTTTTGGTAATCTGTAAGTAGATTAATAATATATTAATCAGTTTGAATGGCATATTGATACAGTTAAGAGCTTTTTCAAATAGGTTTAAGTTAACTAAATCATAAGCTTTGCTCATGTCCTAGGATATAAGCCAAAGTTCTTTGGAATTGTAATATGCATTTTTGATAATATTGTTAAGTATATGAATAGGAATGACAGTACTATTGCCTGGAAAGGCAATATAGTTGTAGTGTAAAAGTATTTTAAATTTTGTAAAGGTATAGTTTAAGCAATTTGTAAGCAGTTTAGTGTATAGTTTTTTAGTATGCTCAAGAAAACTAATAGGTTTTATGTTAGTATGATTATTATCAAAGATTGGTTTTTTGAAGATTAAAGAGCTTCTGTCTTTTTTATTATTTAAATATATGGTTTGTAGAGATACATTTATTAAAAAAAGCAATAATTGCTTGAAAAAATGTTGAGCATGCATGTTTAAACATTTTATAGCTAATGCCTGAAAAGTTACAGGCTTTATTGTTTGAAGCTGAGCTAGTGTTAAATTAACTTCATTAGTAATAAACTTGAAAAGAATATTGTCATACCATTTAGAATTGATATCTGGTTTGGTTTGTATTCATTTTGCCAGTCAGATTTATATATTTGTTGGTTAATATATTAGTATGATGTTTATTAATTAAAATGTTGTTAGATATAAAGTTTAATATTAGATGTATCAGTAATAAGATTATTGTTTGTTCTAATATTGTCAAATTTGACAGAATCTTTATAACAGTTAAGAATACTATTGATCATAAAGATGAAGTTAGATTGTAGTTTATTATATCTTTTAGTAATATTGTTATCAATTTGTTGTTTAATTTCTTTAATCTTTTCTATATTATGAGTATGATATAATGTTTTTATTTATATTTGGCTAAATCTAACTAATTTGTTACTAGGTTATATTCTGCTAGTAGTGGTAGAATGTTAAGATTACAAGATATATTAATATAGGTAATAAGTTAGTTATAATAAAGTAGAATAGGTATTGAGTATTAAAGTCCATGTTTGGTTTGTTGAATAATATTGCCAAGTTTTTAAGATAATGATATAATTTTGAAGTTTTTGTAAAGAAAATATGTTAAAAATTTTTAACTATAAATTTTTTGTTGGGAATGTGTTGAAAAGCTGCAGTAATATATTATTTTGAATTTTGTAATATATGAAATTAAAGGATTCTGAGGTTTGCATATTGAGTAGTGTTTGGTTACTAGTTAAGTTTGAAGTTATTTGGTCTAAAAAAAGTTGGCATTGTTTATTATTTATGTTTTTATATATGAAATGTTCTTTGTTAAGTTTTAGTTAAGTAGCAAAGTTTGTCTGATTATGCATAAGGAAAGAACCAATTAGAAATAAGAATTTTGTGGTCACTTTGAGTACTAGTATCAGGATCTTTAACAGTAAAGAAGTTAAGGTAATAAAAAAGAGGTTGGTTAGTCTAGATATAGTAATGCTATTACTATATCTATTGTTTTGGCATGTAGGTATAGAGAATTGTATATAACTAGCTAAGTTATATAAATTATTATATTGAAAAAAATGAAGTAGTTTATATTTAATTGAAAAGGATTGAGTAAGATAATCAGATGCATTAAAGTTACTCAAGATAATAGGTTGTATGTTTAGAGTAATGGCTTGTTGAATTTATTGTATAATAGTATTTTGTACTGATAGTCTGAGTTGAGAGTTATCACATAATAAATAAATTAAAATAATTCTAAACTTAAAGTCATGTTTGAAGAAAAGGTTTACTGTAATGGCATATTCTGTAAAGAGTAGAATTTTGTGAATGTGATATTTAATAGATTTATGAATTATAATAGCTGTGCCAACTTTTGGATTATCAATATAGGACCAGAAATACGCAAAATGTTTAGATTTTTGTAGTTTGGTTATGGGGTTATTTGCAACAATTTTAGTTTTTGTAATACTAATGATTTTGAGATTGTTAGAAAAGCAGAAGTCTTTTCAAATTTGTTGTTATAAATCTTTATTATTATTGTTATTATTATTATTTTTACATCTTAAGCAGTTATGCTAGTACTTTATTAAGATTCTTGAAACTATATACATCTATAATTACATAGAATTTCCAATATTCAAGTCTAGTATCACTCGGCCATCCTATTGGCACCTAAGTGCAACCTGCCACACTATCTTAGTTAAAGATAAACTGCTCATCTAACTACTTAAAGCTATACCAAAAGGGTCTTTCCCCTTCTGTGAGAGGCATATTAATTAACTTCCAAGCTTTTTTCTTTATTCTGTTTATTTTTTCTGCTTTCTTTTTTTTTTCTTCCTTCTTTGTTATCTTATTCTTTTTTGTTTTCTTTTTTGATCTTTTTTTAATTTGAGCATCTTTTTTCATTCTGCCTGTTATATTGAATTTTTTTTTCTATTCTTGTACTTTCCTACATCAAACTCTCTATACTTGGTTATAGAATGTATTCCATACTGTTCTTGTCAATGTATCTATGCATTTCTGTGTTGCCTGCCTATCTAGAATCTGACTGATCTTTTTTCTGGTTTTATTTGTTGTTAGCCTTTTTATTAGAGCTGTACTGTTTGTGATTTCTTCTGTTTCTGTCTTCCTAAAAAATACCTTATATAGTACTAGAGGTGGGATTCTAACTTTTTCACTTTCTTTTAGGTTATTTCATGCTGCTGCTATTGCTATCTTTTGGATTCTCTTCCACAAGCTTTTTTGTCTAATGCAGCTTGCTAGGTATGCTTGAGTTTTCTTTTTATCTTTTTAACATACTTGGCAGTCAATCATTATGTATATTTATGGTCTTTTTCTATTCAGTTCTTTTAGCGTTGGTAGACTATCCATTATATATTTGATTGTTGTTGCTCTTCTTGTACTAAGTTTTCTTGTTATGCAATGTACACCTTTTGTTCTATTCATCTCTTTCCAAAAGCTTGATCAATTATATCGAATGTTCTCAGTTTCTGGCTCTAATACTTAAATTGGATTGGTTTCTCTCTAACTAGCTCCAATTTTGACATTCATGAATATTTTACATAGAAGTCTTGCTGGTATGTCCACTTTTCTATTTTCCTATTCTAAATGATACTCTATTGGGTTACACTTGATCTTCTTTATAACTATTGTCCTTCCACATGTTGCTCCTTTTTTGCAAGTAAATCTGCTTTGTCATTCCACTTATCATTACTATGACTTTTAACCTTAACTAGTTCTATTCTATTATTCTTGCTTTTGAGTAAACCAACAATATTCACTATTCATATCACATATTTCTTCTTTAAAACTTTGTTATCTTCTATCTCTTGAATTGCTCTGTTAATATGCCTTAATGCTGTGAGGCTATCTGTATGCACCTCTATATGCTTCTCTTCTGGTATGATTAGGATTGCTAACTATATTGCTGCTAATTCTGTCATTGTTACTGAGGGCCAAACTTCAAGTCCTAGTGCTATTTCTTCTTTTGACCAATCTTCTCTGTTACTAACCTGCACCCAACCAATGTCCATCTTTCCTATACTATTTTCCTTTTTCTCTTTATATAATGCACTATCTGTATAAAGAATATATTTGTCTTTGTTTCTTCTCTTGTTTTTTGTTAGGGCTTCTATTAAGTAATTTGTAACTTTACTATCAAATTTTTGTTTTTTGATTAATTCTATTTCTAGTTCTTCTATTTGTTTAAGTTCGATTAGATCTCTCTCTCTTTTTTTCATTCTTCTATTGTTCTGTTCTCTAACATTTGCTCTAATATTGCATTAATCTTATTACTGCCTTTTTCTATTAATGGTTCTGGAACTGCCTTTATGTTATTATTTCATCTTATCCACCTTTCACAATTATTTATGCTTTGTTCTGCCCTGTTCTCACAACCTTTACATTTACTTATCTTAGTATATGTTTTGTCTTCTACTTTTTGTAACAGCCAGTGCTTAGCAAGAATCTATTTTTTTTCTTCTTAGATATATTACTGAGTTGCTGATTATGCTTTGGTTCATATACGATCCACTTTCTCTTTCTTCTGTCTTCTGATATCTTTGTCCAATTAATCATTAGTGCCTGTATATTGTAGCTACTAATCTTGTATTAGTTATATATTTCTCTACTTGTTTGTGTTTTTAATGTCTTTTCTTCTATTTTGCTAAACCATTTGGCTTTTTTTTTTTTGCATGACAACTCTAGAAAACTTTTGAGCTGTCTTTACATAATCAGGTTCTCTCCTTTTATGTCTATAAGCTGGTTCAAATATACTAGACCCTTTTCATTTATTGTGCTACTACTTGCTGTCTATGATCCAACCCTAACTAATTCTCTTATACCTATTCCATATTCATGTACTCTTTACAGACAATTTTCTGCTCTGATGCTTATTCCTATCTCTTTTGCTTTTACTATTGTCTGACAAGCTAAATTGTGTTTCCAATAATTCATTTCCTCTGGTCTTCTTTTAGAGTTCCAAATGTCTTTTGTTAAACCTGCTTTCTGACAACTCTAAGCTATTCTAAGTTTTGTTAGATTACCTAAGGTGTCTTTTCTATTAAGTCTTGCAAATAAATTGCTTATTTGTTTTGATGTTATTTATTGACTTAGTGTTTTACAATTTTCCAGATCTTTGTGCTCAATTATACAGTTGTTTGTTGTTTTCATCATATTACATTTGTGTTTTGCTAAATATATTATTAGTTGATAAATCTTGTTAATCATCTTTTCTGACATTCTTGTTAACTGTAGAAGATATCCTAATTTTGGAATTATAACTGTATTGTTTATATATGTAATCTGACTCATTGTTATTTTTTTGTATCTGAGATTTCTAACTGTTTGGCTAACTATTCCTTTTGCTTTTTTGCAGACTAGTGACTCTCTCATTCTGGTATTAAGCCAAATTCCTAATGATCTTACAATTTTTTTTTTTGGTTCTTCTGTTATTCTACTATGTCCAAATGTAATTTCTCTATCTTCTTTTCTTAGTCTAGAATTCATTACTATAAGCTTTGACTTTGCTCTATTTATTTCAATATTATTTGCTTTGAAGAACTTTTCTGCAATTTCAAGAGTTCTTAGTAATTGTTCTTTGCTCTTTGCAATCCATATAGTATCATCTGCATAAGCAATCACTGCCTGTTTATATTTTGTGATACAACTAATATTTGTATTTTTTAGTATTTCTTGTTCTACTATATAATCTAATGAAATATCTTCTTGGATTCTTTCTAGCAGTAGATTATAGAAAAGCCACCAAATTAGTGGAAAAATCATCTCTTCTTGATTTATACCATTTTCTGCTATTATTTCTTCTGTTAGGCTATAAGTTGTAATCACCTTAAGTTGACATTTGCAAAAAAAATTAATAATATATTTTGTTGTTCTTTGTGGTATCTTAACTTTTTTAAGAGCCTATTCTAAGCTTTTCAATGTGACAAAGTCAAATGCTTTCTTCATATCTTGTAGAAGTATCCATATTTTCTTATTCTTCTCTTGTGCTTTCTCCATTACTATGTTTAGCATATGTATTGGTTGTTTTGTTAAGTTGCCAAACAAACTTGCATAGTTTGGTTCTTTGAGTATTTCTCTTTCTGTAAATATCTTGGCCAACCTTCTTGTTACTATCTTCATGACTACCTTTCTAAAAGTCTCAATTAATGCTATTGGTCTAATATTGTTCAAATTATATTCCCAGTCTACATCTTTTGGGATTGGATAGATTTGTGCTATTTTTCACTTTTTTGACATTTCTTCTATTTTTAGGACTAGATTTGTGAAGGCTCTAAAATTTTTTTGTGACTTCTTATCTGCTTGTTTTATTAGGATATAGCTTATGCCTGAAATTTCTGGAGCTGTGTTGGCTTTGAGTTCTCTTAGTGTGTTTTCTCATTCTTCTTCCTCTATCTCTTCCTCTAAATTCTCATACAAAGACTTTTTAATTTATTCTTTTAAATTGTATACCTTTATCTATTCCTCTGACATTTCTTCCAGTTTGGTTCTTCACTTTCTGAATTGATTTTTAAAATGCTTTGCCAAACTATTTAAGACAGACTTGGGTTCTATTGTTAGACTGACCTTGTCTTCAATTTGGGTCATAAATTTGTCTAATGTTATCTTCTTGTATAATTTATTCAGTAGGCTAGCAATTATTCATCCTTGGTCTGTTTTTATTATCTCACATCTTCTATTTATATTTTCTTCTATCTGTTTCTTTAAAGCTCATTTCTACTCTTCTTTTCTTTTATCTTTCAGAATTCTTTGCCAGCCTTTTATATCATCTATCCATGCTTCTGACTATTGTTTGTGTAACTTTGATAATGCTACTTCTATTTCCTTGCCAATGTTTTTGAGTTTATTGTTTATCTTTTCTTTTTTTTCTTTTTCTATCTCTTGGTTTTTTCTTATTTTTGTCTTTTTAATTATTTGTTGAAGTTCGATTATGTTTTTATTCTGCTATAGCTTCTTCTGATGCTGTCTTCTGTTTACTTTTGTGTTAAATATCTTTTTTTTTGGAATTTGCTTATTTGCTGCTTTTGTTATACCTTCTTCTATCGCATTCTATATATGGTCTAACATATCTGTATTGAGTATATTGACTTCTCTGTCTTCTTCTAATTGCTTCAGGATCTTTTTTCATTCTAATTGTACTTGAAGCTCTTTAGCATATTCTTTCCAATCTTCTTGCTTTGCCTCTTTATACAGATATATTGTTCTTATTTGGTCCTTGCATTTGATTTCTGCACAATTCTGGTTCACAATTACATGTTCTAACCATATAACTGTCATTAATATTCTATGGTCACTGCCTATTGTTCCTTCTGTTTCTTCTATGTTGGCTTCTTAAAGGTCAGCCATCATAGTTTCTGACAACCAGATATAGTCAATTTTTGTTGCTGCTTTTTGGTTTGACAATGTATACACTTTCTTTGTTGGATACAGGCTTTTGAAAGAGTCTGTGAAATTCTGTCTTTTAGCCAATTAAAAATTAGCAGTTTTTTATATCCTGTTGTTTGTGGATGCAGTCTATTTAGTATGTTGTCAACTATGTGATTAAAATCTCCAAATATAATTATTTCTGTGTGCTTCTTCTTGTTTGTTACTATTTCCACAATTTTTTGCTGTATCTTCTTATTGGTTGCCTTGTTATTTAGTAGAATATATATCCCTATCATTATCAAAATTAGTTGTTTGAAGTATAGCTTTACTTTTATTATATATTCACTAGGTCTTTTAACTGCTCTGATATGTTTTTCTTAAGTTTTATCTATTAAATTCCAATGTCTGATCCTTTTTTCTTGTCAGATACTGCATTTGTTTAGTAGTCTTTAAATTTTGTGTTAAGGTTATGCACTAAGATTTTTTCTTCTTTTTCTGTAATGTTCATTTCTATAATTTCCAAGAATGCTATTTCTTCTTCTTCTGCCCAGCCTAGCAGGTTTTCTAGTTTCAAACCTCTAGTATTGAGTTCATTAACATTGTGACATGCAATTTTTATCTTTTTTATTCTTTTTTTCATTTCTCTTTTAACTGCTTATATTTTGGTTTTGTATTTTCTACCTTTTCCTTTTCTTTCCTTCTCTTTATTTCTTTTGAATTAGAAGATTTCTCTTTATTTCTTTCTTCAAAGATCCTTCTCTCACTATGCAGAAAATCTTTAATCTCCTCATTCCTGTTCATAAGTTCAACTAAGGTGCCATTAGGAGCAATTAGCTAGGCTCTCCCTAGCTGTCTCTCTTGTCTCTTTTAGTCTTTCTAATCTCTTTCAAATTTGTTCCAAAAAATTCTCTATACATGGTTCTTCTTCTTGTTTATGTATCTTGAATTTTTCTGGTCTTTCTTCATGATCTTCTGATTCTTTTTTTTTCATCTTTGAATCTTTTATTTGGTTTCCTATATTTCAGCTTTGAGATCTGCTTCTTTTGTTTAGTAAGAGATCCTCCTGGCTTGTATTATTTCTATTTTGATGCTTTTTTGCATAGGGCCTGTTTCTTTGTTTTCCTCTGCTATATTCATTCTCTTCTGTATATGAGGTCTGGCTGTATCTGTTCCAGCTTCTTCCTCTTTCTACTTCAAGACTTTTTCTTTTTCTTGTTTCTCTCTTTCCTTTATTTACCCAATAAACTCAAAAGTTGTTATACATAATTGGCTTTGTTTAGGCAGCTCTCATATCTCTTTCTGTTGCAAATATGACTATTGCTGATCTTTTTTGGTTTTTATTTCTATTTGGTAGGATGTAAACTGATTTGGCACCTTTGTTTCTCAGGCTTCATAGTAGTAAGACTTCTGAGATGCTTTCTTGTAATTCCATTAGTCTTGCTACATATTTTCTTTATCTTTCTCTAGCTTCATGGTCTTCTATTCCCTTGGTTACTCATACTAGTTTATTATTATTACTGGTATTGCCTATGGAATATCTTTATATGTTTTCTCAATCTTGACTACAGCTAAGGTTTTATACTTAGATTTTTTAATTCATACTATATAGGTCTTCCTAAATCTTCTACAGATGTATTTCAGTTCTTTTTTGTTTATATCTGCAGATAGGTCCCAAATTGTTAGATAGCTTGTGTTCTCTGATTCTCTATTTGTTTTATATTGCTTTTTGTTTGTCTTACTTTCATTTTCTTTTTCTTTGAATTCTTTTTCTTTGGTTTTCCATTTACTGCTGTTTCTCTTTTGACTTTTTTCTGTATATTGTGTCTGTCTTTTTATAGTGTTTTCTTTTTAACTCTCCTTTTTGCTGATTCTCTGTATAGCATCATTTCTGCTGTACTCACAATCAAAGTCAACTTCTACCCATAGATTTCCCCTTTTAAAGACTTTTTTTACATCTTTAACATATATATTATTTCTTAAACATCATCTAATAAACTTTATATGTTCTTTTTTTGTTTTCTCTAGTACATTGTGTGCTAGTATATTTGCGAGTAGGCTATTGTTCTGGTTACAATTTCTTTTACTTAGAGCCTATATGCTTTTTTCAAGAGGTTCTTCTACTATATTAATTTCTCTTTCGAATTCTAGTTCGATAACTTCTTGTTCTTGTTTCTTTTTTTGTTTTTCTGCATTTCTTTTTTGGCTAGGCAAGTTCTCTTGCTTTTATTGAATTTGTTCTACTTCCATTTTGTTGTTGTTATTGATACTTACCTTTGCTGCCTCTTCTTTCTGTAATATCTTGTTGATTTCTTGAACACTTGCTTCATGTTGATTCTTTTCTTTTGGTTTTTCCTTTGATATTTGGTTTTGTTCTATCTTTTGTGTCTCTTCTATTCTTGCAGTTTGGTTACATTTCTCCTTAAGTCTGTCTTGACCTTGTTCTAGAATGGGTTCTAGTATCATTATGTAGTTGCTTTGCTTTACTATATTTAATTTTCTTTCTGGTTGCTCTTTCTCTGCTTTATCTATTAATTCTCTTGTTAATCTTAATAGAGCAACTTCTTCCGAATTCTGATTTGTCAACATAGCAACAATTTCATCTTTTTTGCTAGGCAATATATATGTTTCACCTGCTTGTTTAATAAACACAACATTTTGCATACTATTGATAGTCCAGTATGTTCTATTGATATATGTTGTTATTAGACTGCTGTTATGTCTTTTGGTTGTATCCATATTTCTGTTATATTAAGCACATGTTTGTTTTGCTTGTCTTACACATGGTTGAGTTGCTTTTTGTTTATGTCCTTGTGACCAAAACAGATCTCAATATCAGGTTAGTACCAATTCTCCAAAATACAACAAATTTCCAAATTTTTAAGTGTTTTCTTCAAGAAATTTTTAGTTTTCTTTGTTTTTTCTACATTGTATCTCTTGTGTTTGTCTATTTCTTCTCTTTCTTAAAACCTTTCTTGGATGCTCTTTCTTTTTACTAAGTTCTGCCAAAGTAGTTTAGAAGGCCACTTTTGTGTAAAATCAGTTTTCTTTTTTGGTCGATTTTGTGTTTAAATGATCAGTGAAGAGAGTTGTTTAATGATAAATCTTTATTATAGTCTCATACATTATATGTACAAATTAATAAATTAAGTAGTTTAAAATTTGTTTGTGTTTAATTATTGGAAGAAAATAAAAGTATGCTGTAATAGTCTGAAAGTTCTGGTCTTTAAAATAATTGAGAGATAAGAAAGAACTGATGATCAGAAAGTACTAGTATGGAAAAGACTAATATTGATGTATTTGTTTTTAGTTGGATATTTGGATAGTGCCAAATGACTTGAACTGATAAGATAAAATGATTAGATAAGAATTTGGGTTTAAATGAAAGGTAGACATGAGCTTTACTATGATCATTTATAATAGAGATAGTTAATATATAGCTATATAAGTTATTAGATAAGTAGCCAAAGCTGTAAATATGTTATAAAAAAGTATTAATGGTTTGAAGATAAGAAAGTAGTGATATGTGGTTGTAAAATAGAAATTTGTTGTAACAAGTATTAAATTAGATATTGTCATAATATTGTTTAGCTATAATAATTTTGTCATAGCCATCTAAGATAGTTCTTATTAATTGAGAATAAGTGTTATTTTTTTGTTTTTTTTTAAATATTAAAGTAAGTACTTACAATGAAGGATTTTATGATAGTAAGCTTGACTAATGGTTGCATTACAACTATAAGAGGCAACTATAGAAAGAGTGTACAACTAGCCACTCATACAATTTTAGTTATTGTATAATTTAAGTAGTCTGCTCAAAAGTTCTACACTAGCTGTTATACCTGAAACCTGCTTGTAGGTTTCCTATTTAACTACTCTAGTTTCTGTATTCATATACTTATCTTTGCTTACCAACAACTCTAACTAATGCTAATAAAAATATGCCATGGCTACTAAGTCTTTAAAGCAGTTCTTTGGAATCTTTAACCTTATACTAAACCTTCTAGAATCTTCTGTATTCTATTTTTATAGCTGATCTAGTATTACTATGGCCAAGACCAACACTGGTAGTCAGAACATATTATTAAACCATTATGCTCTTGTAGAGTTCACCCCAACTCTGATACTAACTTCACAACATATTTTTACTACTTTGATATTCAATTCAAGTTCAACTAAGCTGCTATTTCAAATAGCCTAAAAAAATAGATCATAACTATACATTTCTAGTTATATATTTGCTAGCATATACCCTTTTCTTCTGAAATCTGAAAATACTGACAGGCTGGTTGGTTCATCTGAATCTTCTCAAAGACTGTTAAGTTTGTCCAGTTTCATAAGTTCTAGCTTTATTTTATAAGTTGAGTCTTTATAGTAGCATCATTGAAAGTTTGGATTATCTTTTTACTCAGATTTCCAAGTAGGCTCTGTTTTTCTATCTGGTTCCTGTGATTTACATAGTCTAAGAACTTATCTTGGTTCATATCATCTAATACCAGTTTGTGTTCTTTTATACAACATTGTATAAGTGCCTAGACTTCCTAGTTATACTAGTATAACACAGGTTACAGGTATCTAATCCCAACTAATCACAGAGACAGTTAACTATAATACAGAAAGAATTGCAAATTTTTACTATTACTAGGATTTGAACTCTAAACCTGCTAATTAAGTGTTGTTTAGTTCATTATTCTTTATAATTAAATTAGTATTTAATCTATTATTGTTTATTAGAAAGAATTTAGAAAAGATATGTATAGATGAATAATAGGTATAACCTGATAGTTATGAAAAGAAATATTCAAGTAAGAGTTAAGACATTTATGGTAAATGTATATAACATTCACTATAGTCAAGTTTGATTGATATTTTGAGTGCATAGTTAAAATTATTGTATTATGTAAAGTTGTATTAATAGATGTGTTTTAAAAATAAGTTAAGCATTTGTGAATATAGAAGTAGAGATAGATTCAGACATACTAGCCATTAGTTATAACATAAGTCTGAATTGTATAATGTCTAGTGTGTTGGTTCTTGTAGTGCTTCCTTGATGTTTGATGATAAAATGGAATTCAAGAAAATAGAAGATTCTTCTGTAGATTTACTCACTATATGCTCAGCTCTTACAGCACAAAGAGTGCTATAGACTGCTCTGTATGTTGAGTCTGACTATTATTAACTTAGTTCTTTGTATAATTAACTAATAATAATAAGCATAATTATTTTTATAAAATTTAACAAATTGCTTATTATAGAGACAGCATATTTATTTTATAATTAGTTATTAGTATTATAAACAAGATAAATAATATAATAAAAAACTAGTCAAAGGATGGTGATCCTAGTCTAGTGGTTGGGTTGTCATCCTCCAAATGGAGATCTAAGGTTCAAATTCCACCTATGATAAAATTCTGTAATTAACTTGTGTTATAATAAAC
This sequence comes from Cetraspora pellucida, assembly GCA_910591915.1. NCBI lineage: Eukaryota > Fungi > Glomeromycota > Glomeromycetes > Diversisporales > Gigasporaceae > Cetraspora > Cetraspora pellucida. The sequence continues at coordinate 12,836 of CAJVQA010004644.1, forward strand.
TGTTTCTTATTGATTAGTTGAATTTAGGTATCTGTAATTTTTAGTACAACCAATCAGATTCTAATCATCATTGGGAGTCTGGAGCTTTATATGAAGTGTAATATTACATGTACATAAAGGAATATTGATAATTGGTGTTACATAAGACTTCAGTATAAACCCATGATAAGACTACTGGATATAGAAAACCAAGAAACTAAGGAGACAAAAGCCTACTTAGAAATTTCTGAGTAAAAAGATAGTACAAGCCTTCAAAAGTGCTATTAGACTGATGGAAGCCTAGAAAACCTCAATAAGGAATAGGCAGATGTAACTGAATAGAAAAATGTATAGAAAAGCATATAACCAACTAGGCCACCAGAATTGCTAGACAAAAAGAATACTACAATATATTACACCAGGCTATCTGAATTGGGAGTCTGAAAAGTCTGTTAGATTATGAATTAGATAGTAGAGAGATGAAAAGAAGAAGTCAGAAAGATAGGTACCAGAATTTGGGTAAACTTTACAAGAGTAAAAATAGTATAACATAGTGGTTAAACAGGTAACTCCTGTAACTGCAAGTGTTAGGTAACTATAGAGCATTAAATAAAACTAGATCAACTGTGTATGAGATATGAAAGGCTCTAGTAATGATGCTTCTGAGGATACACTGCATGAAATAAGTATGGGGTCTAAGGGAAATGAATAAAAGTATCTAGACCTTCTTGACTGATATTTGTATTGAAGATGATCTAGTGATACAGTAAGGATTGCAGTACAAAGAATTTAAATAAGCAATGTTCCTAGTTGGATTGCAGGTATGGCAGCTAGTGTAAAACTATTGGTGAACTACTTAAATTAGACATCAAAAGTGTACATGTGACTAGTTTTACTTTCTAATATAAGGTAACTCCTTTGAGGCTTCAGCTGTAAGTTTTTATGTCCTAATTTACTGAATAAGCCTTAGGCCCAAAAGAGGCTAGTTTAATATCAAAAAAAATAAAAACTAGTCAAATTAATTAGGTAATCATAACATTTCCATATATTACAACAATATTAATTTAAAAAAAATATATAATGTAATAAACATATCTAATATCTATAATATTCATTCTTATAAAATTTTTTAATATTTTTTTTATTTTCTTTCATTGCTTTTTTAGAAGCTCTTTTTTTTCTAGTTTGTAATTCTTTTAGTTTTCTAGTTCATCAATGTCTTGAAATTCTTTATCACAAGCTAAATTTGTAACATTTTCATTATTACTTTTATTACTATTTTTATAATCAGATTGCTTCTGATTACTCAAATAATTTTCAATAGTAGTATCATATTTTTTATTAGTATTAGATGGATTAGCTTTAATGTTGGCATTAATAGTATATATTCTTTATGATTATAGGATGAAGCAGTTTCAGTATTGGCATTAACAAGATTCACAAATTTTCTAAACAAGTTATACTGATCTTGAGATGCTTTTGTTACAATAGAATCAATATCATTATCAATAATATAGATTATTAATAGTGCATATAATATTGTAGAGCAAAAACTTTTAGACCAACCAATACTAATAGATGAAGTTCTTAAATAATTAATATTAGTAGCTTCAATTATTATCTTGCCAGACTTAAAAAATTTAAAAACCTAATATAAAATAATTGGAACATAATTTAACATTAGAATCTAAATTATCTAAATATTTAAATCTAAAAAAATTTAGTAAATGAATAATTGTTATATTTATTTTAATGTCAAAGTTACTAGTAACAGAATTATATTGAATAGTTTTTGCACAAAAATAAATAAAATCCCCAATATTCTTTGGTTGATAAGTGACAGTTACAAAGTATATACTATAAGAAATAGTTACAAAAACATTATTTAAGTTAAATTTACAATTGGGGTTTTTATTATTAACAATACTTAAGTATGTGATAGTAAACTATAGTTTAAAATTCTTAACAATAAATTTACCTAAAATAAAAACCAGATCTCTGTTTGCAAATGTTTGTAACAGTTGATCAGAGAAAAAAAGTATTTGAATCTAATTGTCTGAGTTAATTATTTGGTAAGCTTGTAATTAGCAAGTCTATTCAAGCATGAATAGCTGATTTTTATAAAGATTATAACAACAAAAAGTGAAATATGAGAAACCATCTTGGATATTAAATATGGTTATAATTTTATTATGATGAAGAAATTAACATGCATTCTCAAAGAGCAGCTTCTCAAAAAGTGTATTTTTATATAGAAAAATAATTCTTAAATTTTTCTTATTATATTTTTTTTTTATAATAATCTAATATCACTTATAATTAAATAAAGATTTACAATGTTTAATTATTCACAAGGATTTGGCAAGTAAATTATTATCAAAGAATTTATTATACTAGAACAATGTATAGTATAATAACCTAAACAAAAGACATATAATTAAAATCATATTTTATAAAAACAAGATTAATATAAATACAATTATCATAATTATTTAATTATTCTTTACAAAAATTTTATAATATTCAATATTTATGCAAGTTATTTTAAGATTAAAATTAGACAATTTTGTAACAAAATTTATAATACAAAATGAACTATATTGTCTATTTTTATAAATTTTATATAATATAAAAATCATTTAAATTATTATTTATGATTAATTTTTAACTTGTTCTATGTAATAATATCATATGATTTAATCATTAAAACATTGCATTTTAGTAAGTACTATTTTATGCATTACAATTTTAATAGCATAATATATCAATTGTCAAATTAACTAGATTGTTTTTTTATTACAATATTCTGAAATTATTATAACTTAAATTAAATAAACAACAACAATAATAAAGTAAATACAATTTAGTAATTAACATTTTATATATTACCATTTTAATTGCATAATATATTAATTGTTAAATTAACTAGATTGTTTTTTTTACTATAATAACTCAAAATTATTATGTTCTAAATTAAAGTAAACAACAATTATAATAAAATAAATGCAATAAGACCAAAATTTAGATTTATTAACAAAAATATATATACAATAATATCAATATAAATAACAAAAAAATATAAGATTATAATTAGTGAAAAAAAAACTCTTTCTGCAAATCCATTGCACAAAAATTAACAAAAAAATCGCCCATCTAAAAACACTTATAACTTTTTATTTTACTAAGACAACCGATTCTGGTGTCTTAAGTAAACTTATTCAGCTCAGTAATTTACATATGCTCTGAAAATATCATAGATCTAGCTCTTAAACTCACAGAGAAAATTGTACTGGCGGCCTTTGGCCCTCAACTTTAGAAAATTAACTTTTTCGCAGTTTCTACTACAATAACTTGTCTTATACCCTTACTTAAAGTTGTAGTGCACACTTGTCTTATCAAAATAAGCTCTAAAGGAAGAATTTTGACTAAATATTGACTGAACTACAGCCAAATTCATTTTTTACTCTTTTGTTAAACTCTTTTTCTACCTTTTGTCCTTACCCTACCCCCTTTTTCTCTTACATGGTTTTCGTATAACCATACTATTATTTTCCAATATATACATTATTAATTTATACCAGAACTTTGTAACCTATCTATTAATAGAAATTCATTGAACACAATCAGCTATTTCCATATTTGGTTCTTATTAATTGTACATAGCAATTTGTGTTGCAAACTCTATTTGTACCAGTACCTGAGCCATATTTGTAACCCCAACCACTTTAGTCACACACCAGTGTGACTTTTGTAACATCTTAATTATATAACCCTTATTTCTATCTCTTACCCCTGCAAATTCAACTATCCAACTACAAGAAATTTCTCTAAGTTTTTAATACAATATTTATTTAACTTATAACAAATCTAAAAATGCCTACATTAAGCAGCCAAGAGCCTGATACTGCAGACCTCGATTTTTTCTACCAAAACTTCTCTAACAGTTTTGGAATTGCCCTTTATGAAGAAGAAAATGGCAACAATGCTCACCCTATTCCTCTTAAAATCAAACCAACTACTTTTTTAATCAAAAACCTTAGAAACAACAAAATTACTCATTTTTTCCAAACTTCTACTTCTACCTCTGTGATTACTTATCTTTGTAGCAAATATCACACCAAATTTATCTCTACTACTAACACCAATCATGTTCAAGCTACCGAATTTACTACAGTTTATGTTAACAGTAATGCCAAAAAGAAACTTAATAAACCAGCTTAACAACTCCTAACTAATCTCTCTTCCTCAACTGATAATATTCCTTCATCTTCTACACCTGATATACATTATCACACTTGTCTCAAATGTTCTCTGCTAATTGGTTGTACCAAGAGAAATGACCATCATTACTCTAACGAAAAATATATTACTAAAAATAATGAAGTTTACCATCTTACCTGCATAACTGCCTCATCTCAACATGAAGCCAGCTCATCCCAAACTAAGAAAAATCTCAC
>CAJVQA010004645.1:0-17271 GCA_910591915.1 Cetraspora pellucida
TTAATAACTTTAAACAAATATCCAGATAATAAAAGAAGAAAATATATTAATATAGACTTTTATATACTTTTATTTTGTTTTATTCTATAAACTTAGATGAATATTAGTAAAATGTATATCAATATGTGTATATCTTTATACATATTTATATCTTACTATGATCTTACTAATATGCAAGACAAATATTAGAATAATAAAAGAAAAATATATATATATATTTCTTATACCTTTTGTATACTTATATCTTGCTTTGATGCTGACACCTATTAGTTTATTATTATTAGTCTTTTTTTCTTATTCCTTTATATATAATAGAAGAATAATAGGAAACTAAAGATATATTATTATATAGCAGATATTTACATTTAATTTTTCTATAATTTAAATAACTGTTAGTTTACTAATATATTACCTGATATGCATATCAGCTAACTAATAGAACTATATAAATACATTCTATTATTTTATTATTATTTATATATTCGATCTGTGCTACTAGATATAAAAAATTAAAAAACTGAGGTAACAGAAACCTACTTAAAAATTTTCAAGTAAAGAGGCAATATAAACTTCAATAGTACTATTAGACTAGGTGAAGTTTAAAAACCTCTTTATAGAAACTAAATGTTAAACTGAATATTAAATATATATATAGAGAGAAGCATATAACCAATTAGGCCACCAAACTCACTAGAGAAAAAGAATACAGAAGTATATTATACTAGGCTATCTGAATTGGTAGTTGGCTAAAAACTGCTAGTTCCAAGTTGTGGCTAGTAGGAGATGATGAAAATGATACTAAGAAAATATATACTAAGGTTCTAGTAAACTTTATAAAGATAAAAATAATATAACATAGCAGTTAAACAAATAACTTCTATAACTGCAAATGTTAAGTAACTATAATATGTTGCATAAAACTAGGTCAGTATATATAGAAAATAAAGACTTTAGTAAGTTTTTTGTTAAAAATAAAGTAGTTCTAAGAGTACTGATCAGTATCAGAAACTTGGATAGATGTAGTCTTAAAGATGTTCTTATAATATAAGAAAATTGCATATGCAGAGAGTTTAAATAAGCAAGACCTTTAGTTGGCTTGCAGATATGACATCTAATATAGAACTTATATAGCAATGTATAAGTAGACTATTTAAATTAGGTACCAAAAATATATATATAGCTAGTTGTAATCTCCAATGTAAAGAAGTCTCTGGAGGCAACTCATGTCCTATATACTTGAATAAAAATATTATATTTTAAAGATAGGAACTTTAATATTAAAAAAAAAAAAATTTTATTATATAAATATACTAGTTTAAATTACAGATAAATTAGTCTGAACTTTTATTCTTTTTATAATATTTTAAAAACAAAATTATACTTTATATAAAATCTTAATTAATTAATAATACATAGTTAAAGGATACAAATTTTATAGTAAAAATTAGTGAACATGTGACTAGTTACCTTATATAATAAGTGGAATGCTATATGCTTCAATTCTTAAAAAAAAACTCTATAATAAATGATTAAAAAATACTCATATCATATGATCTATTTAACCAATTTTGATAATTTTATTACTATTAGAATCATAAGATTTAGCTCTATAACTTTTAATTAAGTAACAAGAAAGAATTACTTAATAAAAAAAAATACTTTTATATATAAGCAAGCTCTATTCTTGTACTATAGAAAAAATATATAAATTTTTTATTTTGTTTATTATAAGGATTATCATTTTTTGTTCTCTTTAAAAATAATTTACAAATTAAATATTTAATAAAAATAAAGCAATGGCCTTACTATTAATATTAAAAAAATAATAAAAATATATTATAACAAAATTGAAGAGTAATAATTAATTTTCTATATTTATTTATATAGTTATTATTTTTAGTAAAATAAAATGCATTCTAAAATATATATACAGTTGTTCTTTTATATAATTATACAGTTGGCTATATAGTAATTTTTTTAAAAGATGTGTTTATAAAGAAGTTGTACTTATATAAAAGTTATTTTTTTAAATTAAATCATAGCTTAGCTAAATATAAATATAATTACATATAATGTAATTATATAGAAGATGACTATATAAAGAAAATAATTGTAGTTTATAATTATTAATCTTATAATAGTGATTTTTTGTTCTAATTATTGAATTTTAATAAGTTGCAAAACATTTAAAAAGATATGAGTTCATTACAATAGAGAATTAATTGCTTATATCTAATAAATAAATATATCTAATTAAAAAATATTATACTTGTAACCTTTAATATATCATAACTCAGCTTTGATTAAACCAATAATGCTAAATTATCAAAACTATTATATCTTTTAGCTGGACTATTTATATAAAATTTTTAAAAACATACTAGATTCTAAATATAATCCATCTAAGTTCTAAACATAATAATCTTTTTCAAATTTTAATCACAAATATAATAAAACTATTATATATCACAAGTTTTAATTTAAAATAATAAATTATTTTCTATCTTTCTAAAACTTACATATATTGTAACATGTTACTTTAATATATACTTAATGGGTTAGTTAAACTCACAAAATAAATAACTATAAAGTATAAAAATTTTACAAGAATATAAATAATAAGAAGAATTATTTAATCATCTAATTTTAATATTTGAAAAATTAAATAATGATGGTTTTATTTAAATAATAAAAAAAATATTTGAATTTCAAAAAATAAATACTTGTATTTATACAAAATAGTAATTAGAATCAGTTTAGTCAACTAAACATAATAGTTTATTATATAAAATATTTAGTTAACTAAACTGATTTTAATCTTTAATTGAAAGCATAATAAAATGCTTATACATATTTTGATTTATCTGATCTTTAACTTTATAATACATTACACTTTTTTAAACAATAATATACTCTCAAGAAAATTATAAAAAAGAAATAGTTTTTATATATTTACAAAAGAAAGCAAATAAGTTTATAAATATTAGTCTTTATAAGAATAATTATAATATTATTATTAATACATTAAAACTAAAAAATAAAAATTTAAGATAAAAGAATTAGTATTTAAAAAAATAAATTATTCTTTATTACTTACTTACTTTTTGTACAAATAGTAAGAATCAAACAATTTAAACAAAAACAAATTTTAACAATTTAGACTTCTATTTGTAAATTAAAAAAAATTCATCCAATTTAATTTTAACAAATAATTACTAAATTCATTAAATTTAATAACAATGAATACAATGCAAATTAGTTACTAATATTAATACAATAAAATAAATCTCAATATATATAACAATAAGATACACTAAAGCTATTTATTAATTCTTAATTAAGAAAATATCAAAGCATTAGATAATAACAAAAACTTTAATACAATAAAATAATGAAATAATTAGTTTATCATTTATTTAAAATTATTCTATTGCAACTTCTAGATTTTTTAATTATAATGTTATAGTTGATAAAAGCATATGAAGAAAAACTAAAGTATTAATTATTTGTATTTCATATTGAAATTATTTTAAAAAAAACTATAATAAAACAAAAGACTTAATAAATTATAATTTCAAAACAGTTTTTATTACAGTACTTAAAGCATATTAACAAAATAGAATTACTTTCTAAAAATGTTATTTTTGGTTAACAGATAATATAGCTTATATGTTCTTAAAAGTTAATAATATAGTTGTATCTAAATTATTTTGGATATTGCTCTAACACATTTTGAAAATACAGTATTTGAAAAATTAGATTCTGTCAAAAAATTATTATTAAAAAAACATTTATATAATTTACTTAATCTTGTTTTCTATCTTTATAACAAATATAATATTTTAGATAAAGACAGTCTATTAAATTTAAAATATTAAAAAAATTCTATAAAATTGTGTTTAATTTAAAAATGTGCTAATATTAACAGCCTGTTTATCAATAATGGTTATATGAACTTAAAACTGCCAAACAATACCTTAATAGATATAAAATTCATATCTGTTTTACATATTTCTTTATTGAACAACTCAAAAATATCAAAGATGTTTTAAAATTATACTTAAATAAGTGACAATTATTTCTTATATAATTTACAGATAAGCTATTTAACTTTCAAATACAATGTCTCATTAAATTTGATTAGAAATTTTATGAGTCTGCTTATAATTTTCTGATTGAACATAACCTGATTTTACAAATTTACCAATCAAATAATATAAACACTCTTCTATCAAATAAACATGTATATGAAATACTAAATAAAATAATGCTATGAATTCAAAAGCTTTAGTATTGTTTAAAAATATTTATGAATTATTCAATAATGAATTAGCTAATATTGAATATAAATTGAATGTAACAGATTTTAAAAATTTTCATATATTATTATGTACTAAAATAGAAAATGCATTAAATAGATTTATCAAATGAATGAAAACCTGGATTCATTTACATCTATGCATTTGCCATTTAGGTAATGTAAATGATCCTGCATTTGCTCACATTTTTTTAACTATATTTTTAAAAAAGTTTTTTGAAAATTCCTACTTGTGAAAAAATCTTTTATGTTAAACTTTTAAAAGAAAACCTATTTAATAGACATTCAACTACATTAGAACTATTAGAAACACTTGCATAGTGCAATTTTTTTGAAGAATTTGAAGCATTTGTTAATTCTGATATAGCAGAACCAGCAAAGTTTCCTCTTATATATGAATTTATTAAATTTTATATATGAAGTATTGTGGTACATTAACAGCAAATAGAAGAGTTGTTCAATCGCTTTGACATGAAAGTTCACCCAAAAATGAATGCTCAATTACAGGAATCACGTATTCAACTCTTGGGCCTGGATGGTGGATTACAGGGAATTTCTCAAACCATGTTACAAGATGTTTGACAAAATGCTAAGGATTCTGAAATTAACAAGCAATTAGAAAGAAATATGGTTTCTAAAGAAAAAAAAACTTATGAAATTCTTAGCAGCTTTCTCTCCTGGCGGCGTAACAAAAAACCAAACTTAATAAGTCATACTGTGCAATAAATAGATTTTTTAATTAAAATTGTAACGGTAAATTTTTTGATTCTTGATCGTTATCTTATACATAAACTGATTTTATTTAGTAGATTAAATTCAGTAATTCAACATCAAATTAAAGACGTTCATAATAAGTAAAATAGAATTCTAACGTTGTTACAATGTAAAGACGCCTTTTATTAAGCATTTTACGTTTACATAATTAAAAAATGTTAGATATTACGGGAGGAATTAAAAGCGAAAGAAGGCGATTTTCCTATGGTCTTTAATATTGCGTGCAGATCTTAAAAACGTTTACTATAAAAAATCGAATTAATGATCATCACTATACCACCTGCACTATGTTTGTAATTAGACTTGCATGCCTATAGACCGTCCTCAATAACTGATAAAAATTTTCATTACGTAGAGTCGCAGTCGGTAATTTCTTTTTACGTAGCCATGTGTAGTATCGAGGACGCGCCAAACGAAGTCGATGGTTAGTTCAATTCAAAATTAACTTCTCACATTCCTCATATTTCACAAAGTTTAACGAGATATTTCGTTTACAATAGTCAAGATTAAATCCATTGCTAAAAAATGTATTAAATGCAAGTCAACTCCAACAATTTTAATTCGGCATTCTACATATTGCAAGTAAGGTCTATTAGAATCCACATTCATTACTCCTTAAAACACAAAAATGAAACATTCGCACAATTGACAAAAGGCAATGTTTCCAACATGCATTTGTTGGCAAATTTCGTAAAAATATGGACAAATTGCGTTCTATAAATTCCAAAGGTGAAAAAGTTATGGTTGGATTTTCTGGTGGCCCTTCATCCAGGTAAATAATATTTCAATTTAATCAACAATTTATTTCTACAAGGCTGTCCGTATAACCAGTATACTGATCACATATAAACTGTTCACGACTAGAGCCATGCTTCAACTGCTAAGCGATTATAACGAAGTTTTACCAAATGAAATATCTAAGAAACCATTATTCTCTGAAGTTTTGGTTTGTCACATTGATGAAAGCTCAATTTTCGGTTTATATGACAGCGATGACCATGTGTGTCTTTTCTCTTTGTATAAGTTGCAATGTTTAAAGGGGATAAATTATTGATTTTTTTTTTATTAATTCAAGGATGCGGTTTTAAGTCAAGCTGAACAAGTTGCTCAAAATTATAATTATTCGTTTATTGGATTACACATAGATGATATATATTCACCAGATTACACTTCTAATGGTTCTTATAATAAAGTTCTTGAAGTCACTTTTGATAAGTCAAAGCAGCAAGATATTGATGGTATGTACACTTTTTTCTTTATTATTTGATCAACCTGGATTAACACTTTGGTTATACCTGAATAGAGCTTAATGCTAAAATATGTCAGCAAGAAACTTCTACAAAAAAAAAATTACAATCATTACTTGATGGTGTATCCAAATTTACCGCTAAAGAAGACCTTGTATGGCATCTTAAACAATGTTTACTAATAAATACTGCACGAAAGAATGGGTATTTACAATTTTTGTTCATATTTTTATTTAGGGAATTGATATTGCCACACCCCTGCTAACTCTAAACCCTCACCAAAACCCTAATAATCTGTATTTATTTTTATTTACAGGGGGTGTGGCAATATCAAAAATGGATGTGGAAATATCAATTTCCTTTTATTTAATACAAACTTAATCATATATTATTTTCATGATTTATCAGATGTACAAAATTGTTGTTGGGCGACTGTTCAACAAGATTATCTATAAAGATCATATCTTTTACAAGTAAAGGACGTGGATTTAGCCTGCCTTTGGAAACATCAGGATTAAATTCTTCGTTTGGAGGTAAATATTATATACAGTCAGATCTCTCTAAGTGCACTGCTATGGAATTGTATTTAGAGAAATAAAAGTCTGCTATATTGGTTGAGCCCAAGTGGTGACATGCATTTAAAGAGGCTTTTCATAGGACGTGTATTGTATTTAGGGGGACTGACTATTAAACTTGTATTTAAAAAAATTTTAATTAGCTATATATATTTCCTATAGATGTAACAATCGTGAGACCAATGAAAGATATGCTGTCTAAAGAAATCGGTATATACAATAAATTTCAAGGATTTGAGGCAACAATTATAAGCTCTTTAACATCCATGATGCCGCCCAAATCAAGTATAGATCGATTAACTGAAGGTAAAATTCTCGGTTCTTCGATTCAAATAAATTGTAACAAAAATAACTTTAAGTTTGTTTTATACACATTAGAGTTTATTGTTAAATTGGAACGTGATTTTCCATCAACTGTGAGCACTATTTCTAGAACTGCTGCAAAATTAACACCACCTGAATTTATTGATTCAGATAATCATTGTATTATTTGCTTGATGTTAGTGAACCTAATTTGATCTTTAAATTGCATAAAGTTACGTCACTCTTATTTTTCTTTCTCTAACAATGTACTTGTTTATATAGGCCATATCAAAAGGATGACAAAATTTGGCAGAGCAGAATTACTGTAATGACAACCCCTTCGTCATCTACCATTGTTAAGATTCAAAATTCAATTTCTGAAAATTCTGTTATTAGTTCAAGCACTTGCCCAGGTGCTGCTACGTGTTGCTCTTCAGACTGCTGTACATCTGAAGATCTCAATATTTGTAGTCTGACAGATTTCTTATGTTATGCATGTCGAATCAACATGCGAGATATAAATAGTATTACATTGCCACCTTATGTGAGTGAAGACGTTCAGAAAAGAAGTGGACGCGAAAATCTAAAAAAAAGCATTGAAGAATACTTTTTAAACGATGATGATTAACTAATTACAAAAAAACAATAAATTTTACTAAATAGATGCGTAATAATGAATGTTAATTAGGGATGTTAATCGGTTCCGCAGTAATTGTCAGCTGACTTTGAGTAAGATTTGTAAAATTACTACGTACGTACGGGCTTTTCATACCAAGTTCGTACAGTATGGGCAACATAAGACATCAAATTTGTTAATAATTTCTTAAAACAAATAAAAATTTATTGTTTATTATTTAAACAAATCTGAAAGTGGGGTTTTTAAAATGTTTTAGAAAAGTTATACATGACCTTGGAATATATGCATATCTCAATATATTTTGTCTTTCTGATTTAAATTCTTTTCTGATCTGCTTCATGTGATTGGCCGACTCATGTGTTTGTGTTTCTGGTGATGAATCAAGTTATATTATAGACAACGCTTTGTCTATTAATGGTTCTTATACCATTTGAGCGCCGCCATGAGAAAATGCCCCTCTGTAAATTGTACGTAGTATATTATTGATGACGCATCGGGTTTTCAAATTTGTGTTGTATATACATAAGGTGGATAATATGACGCACTTGTGTTTTTTGATGAAATACTGCGATAACAGGAGGAACCGCCGATGTTACACGACTGATCCTTCACCCGGTGTGCAACATTATTTTACAATACCGCTAGTACATGTTATGATTATAATCCCACACCATTTTATTATAATAAAAATGGAATGAAGGATCAGTCGTGTAACATCGACGGTTCCTCCTATTATACTGCGATACACAGATCAGAATCGAAAAATTTTAATAACATTCAATTCGTCTTACTGAATTCATTTTATTTGAAGCACAATGGCACATGATATAATCAAGAGAACATAAGTTTGTTAATATTTTGGGCTCCGATCCCAACAATATAATAATATTTCAATTTATTTACTAACCTAACTTTACAATGTACTTGACAAACATTTATATTTAGTTGTGACTATGAACTTTCAAATCAACAATATAATACTATTATTTACTTATCCTTAGACAAAACTAATAAAAAGTATTTATATAAATATTTAAATGAATTAAATATAGTATTTCAACTAATAATATTTTAAATTACCAAATCCAGATAAGTTTAAATCACTTTAGTAAGTTTAAATTGCAGATAATTAGATAAAAATTATATAATTTTTGTTTATAGTCAAAGTTTTATTTTTTGAAAAATTTGTAAAAACTGGCTTTAACCTGTGTTAACCCATAGTAATTACCTAATACAAATTATTAATAAAGATAAAAGCAATCTTAAAAAAAAAATAAATAAAAATAACTTATAATACAAAATTATAAAAAAACTATTTAAATTAAATACTAAAAATATATAACTAATTGTAATTTCTAATAAAAAAAATCTTTTAAAACTTTTGTATCTTAAAACTAAAAATCCTAACTTTAAAAAAACTAGTTAACAAAAAAAAATTTACTACAATTAACTAGAGAATATCTTTTTAATTTTTATTAAAAGTTGAAGTTAAAATACAAAGCTTAAACTTAAATATTAAAGCTTTGATTTTAGTTAACATAAGATTTTGAAAGTTCTAAACATTTTTATTAGTACTCTCTAGCTAGTAAGTTTTTATAATACAATGAAAATTAGCAATTGCCATCAATTAAAATTAATTTTATACTTAGTTAAAAATTAACCAACTAATTTCTAATTGGCTTGCAATATTAAATACAAATACTACGTATATATTATTATAAATGAAAATCTAAAGCAGTTTACGATTATAATTCAATTGTAAAAAGCTTAAAAAATCGCCCAAAATATAAACCTACCTAGAAACATTTACAAAATATCAGAAAGGGAATTTTACTTAAAATACAATATCTGCCTTGGTTCCAAAACTAATCCTAACTTTCATTTAGTTAAAATTAATATAAGCTTACATAACATTAGAAGTTCCCCGAATTTGGCAAGCACTATCGCAGAAATTTGTCGGATAATTAACATTACCAAACTTTAATCTAAATTCTATCTATAATCTACCCATGATAAAAATAGCAAATTTATCATTGTAATTTAATAAATGTTAAATATTTAATATATTTTATCAATTTATTATAAATTGTATAAAATTATCAAACCTTACGTTCTGCTTATAATTGCTTACAAACCTTTACAACGGTAATAACGCTAAAATAAATGTGCTAACATAACATTGCCTAAAATATAAAAGATATTAAAACCAGGTTGCCAAAAAAATATAATATGTATCAAATAGATTAACAATACAATCTACAACAACTATAATTATTTCAATAACATGTAAAGAGTTAATCAAAGGTAAATATTTATCAAATAAGCCAATCGATTTAGACGATAAAAGAAAGGTTCGTAAATAGATCATAATTCATTACAAAAAGAACTTTAATAAATAGAGGTGATAAAATTTTTGTTAAAAAAAAAAAAAAAAGGAAAAAAAGAAAAAAAAACGGCGATTTTGATTGCTGTGAATTTTTTATTCTCAAGGAAATACAATAAGCAATGTTAAAAAAAAAAAAAAAAACAAACAAATAATGAATAGATGGGTACAACGAATCAATAAAGGGGAAATAAAAAAAAGGACAACCTAATACTAATACGACTTAATGAAATGGGTTGAATGAAACAATGTTCTAAAAGGGGTTAATAAAAAGGGGATTGTATGGGTTTGAAAATGGGTTGGAATGAAAATCACAGAGGAACATTAGAAGTATGTTTTGGATCATCATTGTTCACCATGCGAGAAAGCAGTGATGGAATCGACCCGAATGTTTTGCAGGGATATACTTCCGTGGTGACAGGAAGGTGAATTGGTATGGACAGGGATGTAAATGTACATACTTATAACCAAGGAGGACTTATTGTGTTGCTCGCTTGACCATCTAAAAAATACAAAATTGATGTCAACTATATTTAATTCATTATTTAAATTTAAATAGCAGTAACTTCCACCAATCCCACCTCTTTAGCCCATCGAGTGACCTCTCTTGTTCCGTTAGGTAAATTACGATTGTTTCTACCTTCTCTTAACACCTGCGTAACACAATCGTACTGGAACCATTGTTTAATCTGACCATTTGGGAATGCTTCCGCCAAATCACTAAAAAATAAGCCAACTTAAGCTTATATTCATAAAAAAAGCTTTTAGAGTTAGTTAATCACAAACCCAATTAGGCCAATCATGCTTCGAATGATAATTTCAGTCTTTTCATGATCACTCCAAGTCATGTTCATGAAATTGAATATTTGATCAATATATCGCATAAGCAGATCCGCTATAAACGACAAATTTGTCAGTAGAAAACATTTATGCAACATAATAATCTTCATACCAACACGCTAACCTTTTTCACCAGACTTTAGGCCTTGTACAATGCCAACATATGCTTCCAGTATTCCCTCTCTTAATGCAATGACGTAATCTATCATGTCATAATTAGTCTACAAAAAGAATAAAAGTTAATTAAATAAACTAAAGAAAGAAGTGGATGAATTGAATTTCTGAATACCATCACATTTACACCATCAGCACGCATATTGCTGGCTTGTAAGAGCACCAGCATTACTATTTCCAAGTATACTTCGAATCTACCGCCTATGGCGAGAGCAATATCACCAAAGCATGAAAGAATTGCGGGTTTGACGTTCCTATTTAACACGGGACTCTACAATCCAAAATAAATAAGGTCATTACTAATATAAGGAAATCACTCGATAAATACAAATATTTTTTGACTAACCTGAAGGTTTTGCAGTAGAACATTCATAAAAGTATCGCAGTAGGGTAATGATTGTTCTTGGAGCGCACGACATATATCTCCGATAAGTCCAACGGCAATTGAACAAAGCTGATATTCTTCATGGTTTGATAGTGCACCATAAAGGAAAGGTGCAAACGCCTCAAGATACCTAAGGAAGTCTGCTTCCACAGCTGTAATTAAAACAAAAATTGTACAATATTAGTAAATATAATGAAATTTGTGAACAAAAAGATGAAAGATACCTGTAGTA
Organism: Cetraspora pellucida; assembly: GCA_910591915.1. Classification (NCBI taxonomy): domain Eukaryota; kingdom Fungi; phylum Glomeromycota; class Glomeromycetes; order Diversisporales; family Gigasporaceae; genus Cetraspora; species Cetraspora pellucida. Next base: position 11,869 of record CAJVQA010004645.1, read on the forward strand.
ACAGCTCCTACAGCAAGAAATCCATCCTCCAGCGTGGTGGAATGTTTTGTCGCAGTTTGAAACAAAGATAACAATGTTGTCATTATTCGGTCTGCAAATGGTACCACCTCGGTTCTGAGTTTACGAATAATACTCTATGAAAAAAAAATGTAAAAGAATGAAATTAATAAATACCATAATAAGCTACAAGAACCTGCTAGATCGTCAACATACCGTTGAAACACTGCATAGGTTTGACTGTAACTCAGAATGCGCAAGGCGCTCATCACTACCAACTATTTGATTCTATAATAAATAAATGACATTAGCATTTTCCTTGATTTTAAAATAACAATAGTCAATATATAATACTTTACCTGCGCGGAAATGGTAGCATCAAGCCTTTCAAGTATAGTAAATGTCAATTTTTGGATAGTTGGAAAACAGTCCTAGAAGTACAAAGTTTAAAAGTTAGTGCAATTAAAAATTACTTAAACATTGAAAAGAATTGTGAAATTTTATTGTCGCCGAGTAAATAATAAAATGGAGTACTGTCAACTGAGACTACGTTATCTGCTGTAGCAATATTGTGTATTCCTTATTTTTATGAATGAAAACTACGGCGCAAAGTGAACACGCAACAACTTTTGTTGTATATATTTACCAATGCGGCCCCTTGCACCAGAATGGAAATGCACTCATAAGCCGATGTTCGCGAGTTAGATTCATTGGTTGACCTTAATGAAAATAACACGCAAAATCGACAAATTTACAAACACAAAATAGGATGGATTTATCAGGGAGTGTGTATAAATGGGAATATTAAAATCATGATATACAAAGATACTTATAAATACCTCTCTGTGGTTTCCAATAGCGCAGTGATAATTCCCTCAAAGTAAGCGGACAAATGATATGACGCCTGGGCTGTTTCCTTGCTGCCGAATTGATCAGACAAACTCATTAGAGCCTACATGATAAATATAATAATAAACTTAATTAAATTTGGCATAAATTACAACCTCAAAAAATAAATAAAATCTCTTACCCAACAACAATTGGACACAATACGTGGAGAATCCTTTAAGCCATAAACCAATGCGGTAATAAGAGGATGAAGGTGAACGTCGGGTTTGATACATTCTATTAAAAGTTCGGAAACACGTCCAAGAGTCCATGCTGTTGTGTCTTTAACTTGAGGAGATGGATCTCTCATCATATCAATCAAAACCGGTAAAGCTTGGTTCACCAAATTTGCAAGTAATTTATGTTCAGGACCCTCTAAAATTGATCCGAAAGCCATAACAGCTGCTTCTCGGAATCTCCAATCATTATTACGAATATGATTTTCTACGAAAGGAATCACTGGTGCTACAACGGCATCTTCAACACATTGAGCTAAAAGAGCCAAGCAAGTACCCGCAGCCATTGAGACGTTCCAGTCATCTTCGTCTGCTTCTTCTTCCTATGTAAGGGTTGAATTTGTCAATTAGACAAATCCCCAGGGAAATGTTAAATAGATATATATAATATAATCGCATACTTGTTTGGTGAGAAGCCAGAGCAAAACGGGCAATATTTCGGGCAAGGCAGCTTTGGCAAAATTATGACTTATACGATCAGGCTGTTCACCTGTTTCCTGCGCCTATTTGTTTCATTAAACTTTAATATTTTTCCTAACAATGAAAGTCAATAACATATGGGGACACCTAGAGCAAAAGGGGGATGGGGCTATATATTATATAGTCCCATCCCCTTTTGCTATGGGTATTCTCATATACGTACCTCTGCAGCTTCCCCCATTAATTCTAGCTCTTCATCACATACTGTAGACCAAAATTCGACAGCCTGCAAAGCTACTCTCTCATCTTCATGCTTCATTCCAAGGACAGTTAGCTAAAATAAACGAATAATATACTCTTAGCAAATGATTAGTAAGGGAATTTATACTGATATAAAAATCAACCAAAATTTTTCTAGTATTCTTACACCAAACAATGCCTTCTCCATGTAAAAACGCATTTTATCATAATATATTTGCATGATTCTGACCAAACATTCAAAGGCAGCAACCTGAACATTGACATCGGCACTTTGCGTGGCTTCGCACACAACTTGCATAATATAATTACGCTCACCCTTAAAGAATATATTGAAAAGAAAATTTGAGTTTATAATAATAAACTGGTGATAACGAAAAATGATTTAGTCACCTCTCTATCAAAATTCTCCCTAATGAATTCTAATGAGTTATATAGTGCATCAATTGCTGCTTTTCTAACTTCCTGACTTTATATTAGAATTAAGGTACAATCGTTAATTGAGCCTACAAAGTCAAGACAAGTTCATGTAATAATATACACACTTTGGTTCTTCTTTTCTAGCGCCTGATACAACAGCGGTTAGGATCGCACCTGATTGAGCTGCCAAGATATCAGAATCCTTTGAATAAAATAAAATAAGAATAATTAATAAAAAAAACAATTCAACAGGCCACAACATACAAAGTAAATTATCTTACGATCGATTCACAAACAAAGCCAATGGCTGTTAATGTCGCTATCTTGAGTTGACTATTATCAGTCGTAGTGACATTCTCTAATAAATTTTTCATTAGATCGGTCCATTGTCCGCTTGGAAGTTCAATGGCTGCAATTGCTGAAACAACCTAAAATGCGGTCGGTTTATAAGCAAAGAACATGTACAAACAAATGTCAAATTTTTGAAATATCGCTTACTTGAGCAGCAGTAGCAGCAGCTCTTTGGTCGCTTGACCCCAAAGTTGTCAACACCTGTTGTTATTCCAATTTTCAGATGTTTTAGTAACGCGACTTTATACATTTCTTGAATAAATGAACAACAAGAAAGATCGTTATCATCACCGCTTGCTTAATTTGTTGTCTTGTTGCCTCATCCATATTTAACCATCTCTGTGTAATTTCATTTCTTCGTGAAGCTTCCTGCAATATCATCAAATTAAATTAATATTAAACCATTATAAACTATAAATTTTATTGATAAAATTAGTGCTTACCGATGACACTAACGAATTCTTTAGGGCTAACCCAGCTGAATTCCGAATAAATGTTTCAGTCTGCTCGTTGGAGAGCTCCTGACAAAGCATCACTACATATGCAGGCTTATTTATAATAATATTAATGTAAAAAAAAAGGAATTATGAGACACAGCTATTAGCTAATGATCAAAATTTATTTTGCGGAAACTGATTGACGCGTTAAGCCTTTTCTAGATAATACATGTTGCTAATACAGAAAATAAATTTAAAACTTTACATAATTGGTTTGTTGTGCTTGTTCAAGTTGCCTGGACGCATCTTCACGAGTTTGCTGATCTATAAAACCGACCAAGATGTTGCAAGTTAGTAAAGGTCTAAAGTTAAGACTAGATGCTAAGCCGCAGTTTGCTGCGAGTTAAATCAGCTTGAAAGGGTGACGTGCTACAAGGTTCCTACTGCAGAAAATTACCGCCAGAAAGTGTGTTTGCAAGAAGTTCCCCAATGCTGAGCATCGTGATGAATAGACTGTTGATGGGTACAAATCAAAGAACGTTTGTTACGCTTGTGATTATTCGATTATCCACTATATCAGTCGCGTGATATATAATCTAGCCAATTAAATTAAGCAGTTTATTAAGACGTTAGGTCGACGTCTGTATAAATAATGATAGAAAATTGTACTATCAATATTTTATTATAAATATAAAATTATAAAGAACTCACCTTTGACTTTGACGTTAACGTTAACGTTAATGTTCGATAATTTTTTTTATCCGGAGCGAAGCGGAGGATCTTATATCAATTAGAAATTGATCGACATGTTTTTTTTGCCCGTCAGACAACTGACGTTCTATATTGATCGACCAATAAAATGAATAAAATGTTCCGGGTTTAACGTTATGGTTTTTTTCCGGGGGGAAATAAAGCCAATCAGATCATAGGATCTAGTGTAACTAAATAAAACCTTTTGAATAACGATAATTATTTCGAATGTAGATTATAGATTCTAAATTAGGCGGGTTAAAATTTGAAAAACATGTAAAAAAAACTTTTTGCTCGTTATCCGATATCTTTTTGGCCATCTGGTAAATTATCTAGCATTCCGGAAATTACTTTGCTGCCTCTGAACTGAAGGTCCGAGTTAGATAATTTACCGAATGACCAAAAGTATTTCGGGTGTTTCAGAAATTATGAAAATAGCTGTAATAACCGGTGGCTTTTTAAAAAATTTTTATTAAAAAAAAAGCCGGTTGGCCGGTTTGTTTAAAGTTTATGAAAATCAAGATATTAAATTTACGTGGTTTTATTTATCGAATATATATCGTTTTTGGATTTATGATAAGTTTATTGATATCACAACACATCACAAATTAATTGTATTTATGATTATTGAAATAACAAATATTACAAGAAAAATTTAGATAAGCTTTTGCTTCATATCTTTATTTAGTAGTGTTATATTATACATTTATACATAATATACTTATTATTTTAGACATATAACAATTAATTATTTGTAATTTTTTTTTTTTTTTTAATATTAAGGTGAGTACTTTGTGATATAGGATTTTATTGATAGTATGTTTTGGCTAATAGCTGTTTGTACAACTACAGAGGCAATTATGAAAAGATCGTACAACTAGTCACTCATATAACTTTAGTTATTTTCTAATTTAAGTGGTTCACTTAAAGGTTTTACACTAGTTGTCATATTTAGAACCTGCTTGTAGGTTCTCTATTTAAACACTCTAGTTTTTATATTTATCACTTATCTACTCTACTAATGATTCTGATTGATACTAATAAAGATGTTTTGTTTTGAATTGATTTTTGACTTAAGTGATAACTGAGGCATCTTAAATGTTAATTGTTTGATTAGCATTAACTAATCAACATCAATTGATTTAAATTATAACTTAACTTTTATTCTAATTTTAACTTTAATTTAAGTTAATTAACACTTAAGACAAGAATTAATCTGTGATACAACAAAAATATGTTATAGTTACAAAATCTTTAAAACAATTTATTCATATGAAAAACTTTTGACTTTGTACTAAACTTACCAAAAACTTCTGTATTTTATACTTATAATTAATTTGATACTGTTTTAACTTAGATTAGCACTTGTAATTAGGATTAATTATTAAACTATTATACTTTTATAAAGTTTATCTAAACCTTAGTATTTATTTTTTTAATGTTTTTTTTATTGTTTTTTACTAATTATTAGTTAAAACTGATAGTATTTCTTAGATTACTAATTCAGATAAGCCAGTATAATATACTTTAGTATCTTTTTTTTTAGTAAAATTTGGCAATCTGGTTGGTTATATACAGTAATTAACAAAAATAATTTTTAATTTTTAATCAAAAAATAAAATTTTTATTTATTTAATTTTGATTAT
>CAJVQA010004646.1:0-17270 GCA_910591915.1 Cetraspora pellucida
ATAATTTTAATTCATCTTTAATAAAACTCAAATTTGCTTTAATTCTAACACTTAAGCCCAACCCTATTCCTAACTCTTAACCAAATTCTATCTCTAATCCAAAACCTAACTCTAAATTTATCAAATCTATTTATTTCATCAATAATTACATTATTACTTCGTAGACAACTATTTTGTAGACAACCATCTCAAAAACAACCACTTTGTAGACAGTTACCTCATAGACAACAACATTGTAGATTATTACATTATAAACAATTACATGTCATAGCCAATTACTTTTTGTAATCTACAGTGCCAGACTGAACTATATTAATCATAGATCAAAATATTAGTGCAGTTAATATAGCCGACAATTAAAAGAAATTTAAGCTGATTAAATTCATAACTTATTTTACAGATAATTAGTTCATAAACAGGTTTATTTTATAGGCATTTAATTCACAAACAATAAACTATAGAATAAACTTGTCTGCAAATTGATTGTCCATAAAATAAATTTGTATATGAACTAGTTGTTTGTGAATAAAAAGTAATTCTTAATAAAATGATATAGATCATTTTTCTCATTTTGATTCAATATAACACACAATGTTATTTTTGCAGACTGCATTAATAACATATTTCTATCTCCTGATATAAGATTATTAAGGCATAACGAGATCTCATAGGCAGAAGTTTGTTTGGTTGGCTAATAAATTCAATTTAATTTTACATTATTTATACAGTTATAGAATACTTTTTAAATAAATAAAAACCAACTATAATAAAGTAAAAAAAAAACATATAGAAAGTTTTATTAGAACTGTAGAACTTTATAGTCAAAAATAAGATCTAATTCTTGTCTATTTAAAAAGTTAGTATAATAATAACTTTTCCAAATCTGATAAAATCAACTTATTACTAAAATAATCTTTTTAAATGGATAAAAATTAGATTTTATTTTTGACTATAGAGTTTTACAGCTCTAATAAAACCTCTTATATGATTTTTTTTTATTTTATTATGGTTGGTTTTTAGTTTTTTAAAAAGTTTTCTAAACTGTATGAATAATATAAAATTAAATTAAACTTATTAGCAAATCAAATGAACTTCTGCCTATAAAATGAGATCAGTATAGTGTTCTTTCAAAGTGATTTGCTAATATTTATCTTTATTTTAACTCAACTTGTTACTATTAAAGCTGCGAATAATGTTAGCATGGTGTTGCAAATTGCATCAACTAATGTCTTCTCTTCTTCTAATCTAAGATTATTGATGAAAGATTCAAAAAAGTTAGTATGATGTTCTTGCAAAATGCATTCGCTAAACAATAATGCCAAAAATAGTAACATCTAGAACAGAAATTACACTTACAAAAATTCCAGTAACTCGACGACATGAAACCACAAAATCTACACTACAAGAAAGCCTAACAACAACACAGAACTGCTATAAGTGATAAATACCTAAACAATAATGCTGAAAATGCTAACACCTAGATCAATATTATACTTACAAAGGCTTAGTAATATTATAATCCCAAGTGACAAATTCTCATCCATAAGTAGTGCTCTGATCAGGTTGACCCAAATGACCCGAAACCAACTTGGTTATAATGAATTTACTATATGGGTCATAATCCATCTAATAAATTTATTATAACCAGATTTGTTTCGAGTTATTCAGGCAAACCCGATTGGAGCACTATCTGTAAGGTGCTTAAATAACATTGAAAATGATATTTGAAGTGACAAGCTTGCACTGACAGGTGATCCAGAATTGCTTCAACAACAGCAACTCTAGCAATAATGGTGACTTTGAAAGACAATTGCTAAAGCAAAAAAAAAATTTAAAATATTAGTAGTATTTGTATTAAAAAAAAAAAATTTATTATTAATAATCATGCAAAATATAGATTATTTTAACTCCAATTCGTGGTTATGTTAGGGAAGCCTAGCTAATGCTAATAAATGTCTATACCAGACATATTAGGTACTAGTGCTTCATGTTATGCCTGAACAAAAATGCTCAGCATATTATAGACACAGACAGACACTATAAAAAGCAAAAATACATTTATATAACTTATTTGTTATACGTATACATTATTACTTACCTAAATTTGCTCTTATAAGTAAAGTTTTTAAAGATACTGATCTATACTGATCTTTTTTTACAGAAGATAGACGAAAAGTTAAAGAACACTATAATATGTATTAAAAAAAAATTTATTATGTAAAACCATGGGTTGCCAATTGACAATGTGGTTTTTTATAGTAAGAGTTACTTTAAAAATTTTTTTTATATTGTGTAACTCAGTGATCTTTAAGCCAATCAAATCGAATATCCATTATGCTTGTAAAACCATGGGTTGCCAATTGACAATGTGGTTTTTTATAGTAAAAGTTACTTTAAAAATTTTTTTTATGTTGTGTAACTTAGTGATCTTCAAGCCAATCAAATCGAATGTCTGTCATGCTAATGAAGCCATAGCCTACTCATTAAGTAAAGCTGTCTAGTTGATAATTTTAGCCAGAGACAGTTGACTTGTATTGCTAAATACTGGTCTAAGTCTGATAAAACTAACTCAGATTTTGTAAAAATTATAACGATAATTATCATAAAATTTTGAATTTGGGCCAAAGTTCGAATTTTACAAAATAAAACATTAATGGTAGCTATGGTTGGCAATAGATAAGCAACTCTATTAACAATCAGAGGGTTTTTTTAATGGGTCATTATTGTAAAAACAATTTAATAAATTCAATTTCATCATTATTATATTTACAAGTAATGGCTATTTTCTTTTATAGGTAATGTTAGAGTTGTTGATACTATAAAAGATCGATATATATCAATCGATATACTTTATTATCTGTTATATTTAAAGAAAGACGCAATTTTAATATGTATGTTAGATAAATTTAATATATTAATTAGGGGTCTGCAACCCAAGCTCATGCCTATGCCCAACAAAAATTCAGACATGAGCATGAACATGAAAGCTTTGATATAGACATAAATGCTAATATAAAAATATGATATAGGCATGAGCACAGGCACAAAAAGTTGACACAAACACAAAAACTTGGTATGGACATGAGCATGAGCACAAAAATTATTTATTTATTAATTAATTATATGTTTAGTATTATTTGACACTTGTGTCTGGCACTTTTTGACATCTTTTTGCCTAGCATATTGTGCCTATACCTATAAAGTACCTGACATTTATGCCTATGATTATAAAAATGCCTGGCATTTGTGCTCATGCCCATAATAATTCCTGACACTTTTGAGCCTATAGGTATGGGCATGACATAAGGCACTAGTGCCTGGCATAGTGCCAATTTACTCGGCATGGGCATTTGCAGAGCCCTAATGTTAATGATTGATTAATATCACATGATATAATAATAACTGTCAACTATCGATATAATGAATCTTACTTACACACCTAATCAATTCAATAAACTTTTTTTTTTATTTTAATCAAAAAAAGTTTATTGAATTTAGTTGGAATGTCTTCAAAATATTTTAATATCTACCTAACTAAATTTAATAAGCTTTTTTTTTTATTTGAATTCTGCTACTTTTTAAGAAAAAATTTATCAACTTGAACTAGATTAGCAAAAATACCGTTCCTGATAGAATAGAAAAAAAACCGATTTACATTGATAGGGTTCTAAAAAACGTTTCTAAAATAATATACTAATAGCGAAAGTATATGAAAAAAGTTAGGATTAGGGTTCGTTTTTAGAGCCCTATCAGGAACTACTCAAATAAATTTTTTTTATCACCAAGGTCAGTACTGCCGATCCAACAGAAATAGTATTTTTGTGATCTTGATAGAGTTAAAATTATTCGAGTACTATTCCTGATAGGGTTCTAAAAACGAACCCTAATTGAATTAAAATTCAGATTCCAAAATCGGTCATTATCAAGAAATATTACCATAATTTTAGTAAACCTCAAAATCTAACATTTTTTTTAATGTATTTACTCAAATATCCTAATATAACAATTTTAAAATTAAATATATAGTAAAATAAATCAAGAAAATTTATTTGTATAATCAAAACATTATTAATTTGCTAAATCTTATAAATTTGCAAATACACCAGAAAAAAATATTATATATACCGTAAAATATCGCCAATACAATGTAAAAATTTAAAAGAAAAAAATTTAAAGAAATTTCTATTAGAACATAATCTCTTGATTGTTAGATTTATTTTGATATTATTATAAATTAAACCACAAAATTTAAAAATAACCCGCATTAAGTCTTTAAAAAAAAATAATTTATCTGCTATCATAGAAATCACCATGGCATTTGGTAAGGTATTGTAATTTATTAGATGACAGGAGCACCGGGACCCACTTGTTGCTGTACAGGCTGTGCTTGTTGTTGCTGCTGCTGCTGTTGTTGCTGTTGTTGTTGTTTGCTGCTAGATTCTTTTAGAGCCAACAACTGCTTAGAACGGAAGGCTTCATAATGAATCTGGGCAGTAGTTTCAATAAGATCTTGAAGATGGGTTCTTTTAACGACATAAAAAACAAAAGAGTTAGATGGAATTTTTTAAATAAAGAACTAATGAAATAAATAAAAATACCGAGTAAGAAAATCTCTAAGATGGACGAATTCACAATGTTGTTCGTTTTCAACTAAATATAGAAAAGTTATTTAGTAAATATTTATTCGTAGAAAACAAACAAACAAACAAACAACATACCGTTAATAACGCCCCATCTGTTTCTTCGACCACGGACAGACTTGCCGTCAATGACCACATTTTTTTCCGATCCAACAATCGCAAAGGGAATCATTTGCTATAAGCAATAAGAGATTTATATTAAGAGATTTATATTGAAATATTGATAAAGAAAAATTTATAACAAAAATGATACCTTAATACTATCATTGAGAGCTCGTTCATGTTCATCAAGTTCATCACTATCATAAGGATATAATTTAATATTGTGAAAAGCCAATTCGGACTTTATCTAATAATTTTAATTATTTTAAAAATTTTTAATGATTTGATAATTAATAATATGTCCGTTAAAATATAAAGTCATCTATGAAAGTTTATTTATAAATTTTTTACGTTTGAAACATACCCTTCGTTTAAAAGCCACGCGCTCTTCCATGGTTAAAGAGTCAGATTTGGCAATAACAGGAACGACATTGACCACCTCCGAAAGTTTTTTAAGCACCACAATATCGATGGGCTTAAGACTTTTAAACATATGTATAAGAATATATATAAGATTAAATTTATTATCAATTATCAATAGGATAAATGGATATATATATACATACGCGTGGCCTGTTGGAGAAATGAAAAATAAGCAACAGTGAATCCTCGTGTCTTGGATATATCTTTCGCGCATAGCTGTGAGTTCTTTGCGCAAATAAGCACTATGTTGATCTTTAATATACTTAATAATTGGTTCCCAACTATTTATATAATAAAGTTAAATAAGACAAACATATTTTTAAAAAGTAAATCTATGAAGAATATAAATTAACGAACCAATTTTCATTGTTGACCTGATCACCATATCCAGGGGTGTCAACGATATTTAGCCTCAAACGGATGCCGTTTTCTTCAATTACTGAACGAATATAATAAAGTAAATTAACAAAATATCTTAACGCGTCTATAATATATAATAACGATTTCGACCAATTGAAGAAAATTTATAATACAATGTGAAACGGTTTGGATTTCAGTCGTTTGCCTGAAAGGTTCTTCAGCACTGGTACGACCTTTGCTGTCAATCAAGTGGGCAGCAAAAATGGTGTTAATAAGGGTTGATTTACCAAGCCCAGTTTGACCTGTAACACACAAGTTTAAGCAAGAGATTTTAATAAGTAAAAGGGAAAATAAAATTAACATTATTGACAAGACTATACTTGTATGAAAACTAAATTTTAATTTATAAATGATCTATAATTAATGAAAAAACATACCGACAACAATAACGTTGAACTGAAAACCACGTTTCAGTAATTTCTTTTCGATTTGTCGGGTGATGGAATCAAACCCTACGTAACCATTAAGGGTCATCTACGAGTATAAAAGTTAAAAGTCAAAAGAATTCTTAGTATTAGAAGTAAAGCCTAAGAGTAAGGGGCGAGAGCAGACTTTCTTTTTCAAAACTAAAGCATACATAGAAATCAAGAAAAAAGACATACTTTTTGAGGCTCGGCCATAGTTGCCATTTCCAAACTCTTAAAGTATCACTTTAATCGATGGAGGTTTTACTTAGAAGAAAGATAATAACCAGGCAGGAAATTTTATAGGTAGTTCGATATGTAGAAGGAACGTATGGGGTGAGTTTTTTTCTCTATGTTGAGCTGAAAAGAATGAAAGGCATGAACTATATAAAGCGTACGATAATTGAAAATCGAATACTATTGGTTGCTTACTCTTAATGCGCGGTGAGACGAAAATAATTGTTACGCTGTGCATGGTTACTAAAAATTTTAGGTGTTTCGATTATTGTTAAAATTGTCGTCATATAAAAAATATTGTTAAAAAATCATCAAAAAGGAAAGGTGGTAGTGGTGACTGTGAGATTCGAACTCACGCCTCTTTCGAGACCGCAACTTGAGTGCGGCGCCTTAGACCAACTCGGCCAAATCACCAGATCATTAGGAGACTCGCCAATAATATAGATATAAAAGTAGCAAAGTTTTATTAGCTTAAACCAGGTATATCAATTAACGTTGAGATCGGCAACTTTGCACTTCATAATACAAGATATAATCTTGTTAAATAAACTTGTTTCTTTCTTGTACATTATCTTTTTTTACAGTATAGTGTTTTATAACTTTGAAAGAAAAAAAAAGTATTCAAAATTTTTTGAAACAGAATTTTAATCTCGGGTTATATGTGTTTCAAACTTCAGTAAATTTCATAATTATTATAGTCGTATAGGATAACTTCTGATTGGTCAATCACTTAAGGAATGTAACACTTCACAAATAAAACAAATTAGGACCGTTTATTTAAGGAAGCGTTAATATTGAATCTGAAATACGTACTTACCGCTACTTACTATTACTTTCTACATGTGTTTATTATATATCTTGTCGAAAAAGCAGTCGACTCCCGAACGAAGGAATGTTAATCGATCGAATCCTTGAAAGATCAGCCTTAAATCACATGAAAACACATTTTATAGGACTTGGATCCTGAATTGAATTATTAATACGATACAAAATTAATTTGGTTGGATGAACTTATGGATTCGCAATTTAACATCCCTACCCGAACGAAACAAGTTTCAGACTCTAATCATGCAACGATTATTATTATGAAATCTTCTGTCAGAGTAAATAATTGGCCGCTGTATGCCTCACAGCGGCACATGATAACCAATCACTACAGAATAAATTTTATTGATATTTATTATCATTGCATGATCCAATATCGATATATATTAACCATGATTTGCCAGTGACTAACCGAGTTTTAACTCGAGATAGTTATGCTTATGTAATGATGTACAAATATTCTCTATGCTAATAGAGAAACAAACAGAATTTTCTTTAAAAAAAAGACAAGTCTATGAGAATTTGAAGTTTTGTTAAATTCATAAACAGACTGAAAGAATCTGTTTTCAGTTAAAATAGATGATATATTTACTTTAAAATAAGCTGTGTAAGCTATTTACGAATTTTCATTCATTCTCAAGTGCACTTATCAATTGTATATGATTATGTTCATATAATTGTTCGAAGCGTAGCGAAGGCCTTCTGTTTGAGCAAACTTAAACGCACGTTCATGAGAATTAGAAGTTCCCCGTGATGATTTGCAGCAGTGTAACAACGCTTAATACAATATAGATTTCCTACCTCAACCACTAAGCATACAAAAAAAAAAAAAATTATTTTACGAAACGAAGAACTTAGACATTCCCATTTCGTTTTTTATTTGGTAAATAATAAATAAGGTTTTGAAACCTATTTTGTCAATTTGAAATATTCCAATAGGAGGTTTCAGAGTTAACATATTTCAAAAATAAGTGGGAGTTTAAAAGATCCTACTTCTATATTTAAAATTCCGACTCAGGGAATTAAATAGGAGCACACATTAATAAAATTAGCTTGTTTTTGATAAATATTTACTGGTAAACAATTATGTGAATAAGTTTATACGTACGATAAAAAATAGAATTTATGGATCACATATTTTGACGTAAATATGTCACTTATTTTATCTGAAATAAAATTAGCCCCAAAATCAATGTTTACCCGTTACTATCAGATGACAAATTATTACTGTAAGTAGGAACGGATTTGAAATTTCTTAATGTCAATTATAATAAATGAGTACCTCTTACTAGTGTTATGAATCGAAAATCAATTGATCGTTTAGTTGACTGAGTTAGCAACTAATCGATTATTATAAATTAGATCAACTAAACAACTATCGATTAATCGTTAAGTTAGCAGTAATCGATTTGCAATCGATTTTTCTACCAACTAATCGATTACGATTTTTGTTCTGATTCGTATCACTACCTCCTACCCATAAAATCTCAATCCATTCTCACAACATTAATACTAGTGCTCGTCAAAATCGAGTAAAAACTCGATTATCGAGTTTAAGCATCTACCTGTAATACAAATCGGATCTTATTTTTTTTTAGTAAATCTAATGAAACAAATATAACGCTTATATTTTATGATCTTATTTTTATCAGTAATTAATTTTATTTTGAAGTATTTAAAAAAAAAGTATTTGCTTTTCCATAATTCATAAATCAGCTATAACTAAGCTATTCAGGTTTGCAGAGAATTTCTTCCAGCAATTGTGATGATATGTGTATTTTTTTTTTTCTTTTTGAACTTTGAATTTTGGTTCTTACCAATCTTTCTTTTGTCAATTATGATGAATTTTTTGGTTTCTCTTGTGGTCTTTTTACTTCTCTCTTTTCAGCAATTATGGTGGTATATATGTTTTTTTTTCTTTTTTTTTGGTTCTTACCAGTCTTTCTTTTATTAATTATAGTGAATCTTTTGGTTTTTCTTGTGGTTTCTTTTTTCAGTAATTATAATGGTATATGTGTTTCTTTTTTTTTTTTTTTCTTTTTGATTCTTATTGGTCATTTTTCTATTAATTATGGTGAATTCTTCAGTTTCTTTTCTTCTAATGATTATGGTAGTATATGTTTTATTTATTTTTTTCTTCTTTTTGAATTTTGGTTCTTACTGGTCTTTCTTCTGTTAATTATAATGGATCTTTTAGTTTTTCTTATAATCTTTCTATTTTTTTTCTTTTGTTGATTATGGTAGCATATGTATTTTTTTTCTTTTTTTTGGTTTTTATTAGTCTTTCTTTTATTAATTATGATAAATCTTTTAGTTTCTTTTATAGTCTTTTTACTTCTCTTTTTTCAATAATTATAATGTTATATATTATTTCATACATTTTACATTTTAATATCTTTTTTTAGTTAATAAAATTTTCTTTTAATTAAGATACAGTTTGATTAAATTAAGCATAATATTTATTAATATTATAATATTTATTTGGTTCTAATATAATAAGTCTATTCTATACTAAGACTAGTTATAAACATAAAACATATTTTGTAAAGGTTACTATATATTAATTAAAAATATTATAAACTTATTTGTATTTATAAAAAAAGATATAAAAACTCATTTATATTTATAAATTTAATTTCTAAAAATTGGTCAAAATAAATATAATTTTTATATACAAGATATTAAGAAAATAAATGTATAATAATTAAAAAATAATATATTTATATAATTTTGAATAGCAAAGATAAACTGGTTCAAGAAAAAAATAATTGACAAGTAATCAGAAAAGCTTAGATCAATAAGTTTTAATTCAAAATTTTTTGATTACAATACAAATATAAATAAAGAGAAAATATATTAAAAAAAGAAAATAATAAAAACAAAAAAGTTAATAGAAACTGTAAAAACTCAAGTTACTATAAACAGAATACATTATCAAAAAAAAATATATTATTAAAGATATAGAGCAAGAACAAAAATACTAAAAAAACAAATAAAAGATATTAATATTGATATATTACAGAAATATGCAAACCAAACTATTAATAAATTTGAAACACTAGTAAGAACAGGTTACAAGAAACTATAAAGAGCACAAAAAATATAGATAAAGAAATGGCAGAACAAGAAAAAAAACAAATTAATAATAAAAATTAAATTGCATTTTCTACAGATACAATTAAGCATAACTGATAGTCTCTAGAAAATAAAATATATAACAAAAATAGATCTTTTAAAATATATATACATTGCTAAAAAAAATTAAAAAAGAAAGAGTAAAATATATTTAATAGATTTTAGAAAAAAATTATTATATTAAAACAGTTAACAAAATATTTAAAAATAAAAATAATTAGATTTTAATTGTAAATACAGCAGAGATATAATAATAGACAAAATTAAAAAAAAAAAAAACAAATAACTTAAACTTATTTTAGAAAAAATTAAAAATAAAAGTTAAGTAATAAAACAGTAAAAGAAATACAATAACAAAAAAAAAAGAAAAAATACAAAATGAATAAAACTAAAGAAAAATAAAAAAAAGAAGAATTCTTTAAGAAAATAAAAGAAAAAAAGAAAAAGAATATAAAAATATAAACTAACTAAAAACAAAGAAGAAAAATACAAAAACTCTTTAGACAAATAAAAAAATATAAGCAAATAATTACTTAATAATATGGAATTTGCCAGTAGATATTAATATAGAAGAAATAGAATATATGTACAGAAGTGTTAAAAATGTCAAAATAAACTAAATCAAGAAATCTAAATACAAGTTATTAGCAATAATATGTACTAAAAACCTAAAAGAAAAAAACATTCTATAGGCTTTGTTAGTTAGTGTTTATAAACTAGTAAGAATAACTAAAGTCAAGAAAAATTACACTCTATGGAACTTGCATAGCTAGTTTATAGTAAAATTACTGAAGCTACCAAGAAATATATCATAATTTTTATTACTAAGATATTTGAGAAAAAGAGGTATAAAGTCAGTATATATTCAAATAAACAAAAATAGTAATTAAAAAAATCTGTAATAATTATTTTTATATTATAAAAAGTGATAAAAAATATATAAACTAAATTAATAAAATTTAACAACTACTTGCTATTCTGGTAAAAAGATGTAAAAAGAAGAAAAAAAAGCAAAAAAAAAGTATACTATAAAAGATACACAATGATAAACAACATAAATAAAAATTTAAACACTAATGAGTTTGAAAAAAAGAGATATAACAAAAAAAAAAATAAAAGTTAATAATAAAATAAAAAAAAACAGGCTATGCATCTAATAAAAAAAGAAAAACCCTAGTTACAAATACAAAATTCACTATAAAAAAATTTTAAAAAATTAGAAAAATTAAAAATACAACATGACAAGCCAAAAAAAAATATTAAAAAACCTAGTTAACTGCTTTTAAGAGCATTTTAGTTGAATTAATAAGCATGAACAAAAAGATTAAAGGTTTTTTACAAAAAGAAAAAAAAGTTTTAAAAGAAAAAAAAAAAAATCATATTCTAGTTTAAAAAAAAAAAAGTTAAAAAATAAAAAATAAAAATAAAAAGCATTAAAACAAGACAAAATTTATTATAAAAAAATAGAAAAAAGAAAAAAAGAAATATAACTAACATATCACAATGCTAATAGACTTAAAACTAAAAATTAAAAACTAGAAAACCTTCTTGGTTAAACAAAAAAAGAAAAAATAACAATTTTGAAAATAACAGAAACAAATATTACAGAGAAGAAAAAAAATTTTCTATTATATAATCAAAATATACAATATAAAAAATTCTGAACTAGTGCAGCAATAAACAATAAAAAAGGTTTAAATATAGGAATACTGATTAATAAAAGATGAGAAAAACATATCAGAGTAGTTAAAAAAATCAGTGAATATATAATAAAAGTGTAACTATACTTTAAACAATTGAAATTAATAATAATAAGTTTCCTTTAATCTATTCTAACTAGAAAATAATTTAAAACAATTATCTATAGCACTTATTAGGAAATAAGAGATATAATATCATATTGAGTATCTATTTTTTAGTAACACAAATGTAGTTTAGAAATCTTTATTTTAGAAATTTCTTTATATAATTAAATTTCTTATTGTATTTTAAAGTTTCTACTATAATATTATATAAATAAAATAATAATAATAATAATAAGAGTATATATCTTATCAAATAACAAATCAATTAGCAAAAAAATCTAACAAAAAATTGTAAAAGTAGTTATAAGTAGAAAAAAAATACAGAAATAATTATACTAAAAGACTTCAACTACACAGTAGACAATGTACTAGACAGGCAGTACTCATAAACAACAAAATATAAAAAGTTACAATTTTTAACTAACTCAAAAGACAGAATTTTATAGATTTATACAAAAACTTATATCTAGTAAAATAAGTATATACATAGTTAAGTTATAAAGCTATAACAAGAATAAATTATATTTGGCTATTAGAAAAACTTGCATTAGATCTTCAAAAAACTTGCATAAAAGAAGCAATAAGCCTGACAGATAGTAATTACAAAATAATAATAATAGTAATATAGATAGAATATACAATTGCAAAATACAGTAGTGCAAAAATTAAATATAAAGACCAAATAAAAACAATGTATCTGTATAAAAAAACTAAACAGAAAGACTGAAAAAAATATACAAGATAACTACAAAATTAATTAAAGTAAAAAGAGTAATAAAGCAACTAGAAGAGAATAAAATAAATTTAGAATACAATGTAGAAACACTAAACTATATATAGAATACAATATAGAAATCTATAATTAAAATAGCAAATAAACAAATTTCAAAAAAAATATTCAACATAAAGACAAAAAAAAAACAAGGCCAATAAAAGATATTGCAATATTACAAATAGATTATTAAATTGTAACAAATGATCAAAAGAGCAAAGAAAAGAATAAACCAAAAAGCAAATAAAAAAGAAAAAAATAAAATAAATAGTAAACTCAATATTATAAGAAAAGACATAAAAGTAATACTACTAAAGCTATATAAACAGCAGTTAGCAGTTTAGATAAATAATATAAAAGGTTGGCAAAGAATATTTAAAAAAAAATAAAAATAAATAAGAACAAGTTTAGAGGAAACAGATAGAAGAGATTATAAACAAAAAATGCAAGATGATTAAAACAAATCAAGAATGAATAATTACTAGTCTCTTAAACAGACTATATAAAAATATAATCTTTAACTAATATATTATACAAGATGAGAAAGAAGTTAACTAATAACAAAGCTAAATGCAATATTTTTTTTTTTTGCTTTCACTAAGGCCATTAGTTATTGGCAGCTACTGTCTTTATTGTGAATTCAATTATGATTATATAACTTGTACAAGGTTACCTTTATACTATACTAGCAGATAGTGCACAAGTTTCTGTATACCTAATTAGATGCCATTTAACCTAAGCCTAATCTCTCTGTCTGTACATCTGTTAAGCTGTTACATATTTCAGAGTATGTCACCTAACTATAAGGCTCTAGAAGACCCTTCTGCTAACTAATTATCTATATTTAATCTTTGCTAACAAGGCTTACCCTTGTAAAGTTCATTTAGACCTCAGTACTGACTTTACAGCATATCCCTAATACTTGTAGTATACCCCTGCTTCTAATTTCAGATTTCCAATTCAGATAGTCTAGTAGAACTATGACCTGTTCCTGATACCCTAGGGTCTGTCTTCAAGGTCCTTTTCCTCCAGTTTGAGACTTTCGACAACCTGGTCAGTAGTACTTCTTACCTGAAGTTCTTGCCTGCCTAATTCCTTCCACATTGGTATCCATTTCTTAGGTCTAGTCTTTATAGTAATACTGTTAAAGATCTGTGCTATCCCTCTACTTATGTCTTCTCAAGTGGGCTCTAGTTTTCCAGTTTACAGGTTTATATAGCCACAAGAACTTATTTTATATTTGCATCATCCAATGCCAGTTTGCATTTCTCTGTGTACTTTCAATATTGCACAGATGTTCCATGACCTGCCAGTCATGCTGGTGTGACTATGTTACAGGTATCTTATCCCAACTGAAGACAGAATGCTGTTGCTGTAATACTGTCTATATATTACATAGATAATTATCCAAATTTTTGCCATCAGTAGGATTTGAACTTACTACCTATTACTTGGAGAGTTGACAACTTATTTACTTCACTAAGTTGCCACATCTCTAAGCTAAATGCATTCTTAAATGTCTTGACAAAACATTACAAAACCCAATTTAGAAAAAGAAAAACCAAACTTAAAAAAATGTAAAAGAATAGAATAAAGTATACAAACTAAAAAAATAAATTGATAAAACATAATACAAGAACCTAAAAGAGAAAATAAAAAAAAAATAGAAAGACATCTTAAAAGAACTCAAAACTAATACAACTTCAAGAATATTAAATATAAGCTATATACTAATAAAATAAACAAAATAGAAGTTACAGAAAATCTTTAGAGTTTTTATAAATCTGGTTTTAGAAAAAGAAGAAATACAAAATAGTAAAAAATAGTGCAAATATATCTGATTCTAAAAGATATAATATCAGACCAAAAGCATTAATTAAGACTTTTAGAAAAGTTGTTAGAAAAGTAATTACAAAAAAACTGATCAATATATTTACAGAAAGATAAATACTTAAAGAATAAACTATGCAGGTTTGTCAAGTAATTTAACAAAGCAACATATATATATATTAAATATAATAATAAAAAAAGCACAAGAGAAAAACAAAAAAATGTAAATACTGTTACAAGATATTAAAAAGGTATTTAATTTAGTTCTACTTAAAAGTCTAAAATAGGCTTTAAAAAATATCAAAATACTACAAAAAATAAGAAAATATATAAACAACTTTTCCTGTAAGCAGCAACTTAAAGTTATTATAGTTTATAATTTAACAAAAAAGATAATAGCAAAAAATAAAATAGACCAAAAAGAAATAATTTTATTTTTAATTTGACATCTCTTCTAATCTGTTACTAGAAAAAATATAAGAAGATAAAACATTAACTTATGTAATAAAACAGAAAATAACAAAAAAAGTATATAGTAACAATATTACAAAATATAAGCAAACAGCAATTGCATATGCAGATGATACAACATAAATTGCAAGCAGCAAAGAACAGTTATTAAAAATTCTTAATATTACAGAAAAGTTCTTCAAAATAAATGATATTAAAAGAAATAGATTTAAATCAAAGTTTATAATAATAAATACAAGAACTAAAAAAGAAAAAAGAAAAATTACTTTTAGTTATAACAAAATAATAAAAAAATCTAAAAACAAAATTATAATATTATTAAAACTAACTCTTTCTGATGATCCTTTGTACCAATTTTTTTACATATACCAATTTACAAAAATTATATAGTTAGTATATTTATATATAACAAAACTTTGCTATATAGCATCTAAATTTAAGAGTTTTAGATTGCATATAAACAATATAAAAAAGAGTTGAAAAAAACAGCTTCTTGTAGATTTGGCTTTCAGATAGAAGTTTATAAAGTTATTGAAAAAGTAACTTTGGCTACAATCAAAGAAGTTTTTGTTAAGCTATATCTGAGCAACAGCAAAGATAGAAGCCTAGTTAGATATACTATTTTATATAATATAAACTCTTATATTCATTACAGTTGGTGTTCTATAAAATTTCTTTTTATTTTTTTTCAAGAAATTTTTATCAAAAAGTAGACAATCTAGCTTATTTTTATTAAAATCAGCATTGTTGATCCTTTCAAATTGGAATTGTTTATCAGTTTTATTTTGAAAGAACCTGTATTATAGATAAAGCATGAGTATATATGATTTAAAAAAAATATAACAATAAGATGAGATTGGAGATTTTTGACAAAAGATAAGATGATTAGTTGAAATATGACAAGTGTCAAAATGTAAGATCTAGTAAAAAGTATAATAAGTTGTATATAAAAATAAATTTAGTAACAAGAAGTTGAAGGGGTATGGTGACCTAGTAAAGTAGATAAGTTGTTAAACCCCAAGTAGCAGGTTTAGAGTTCAAATTCTAGTGACAATAAAAAATTTGCAATTCTTTTTGTGTTATAGTTAACAGTCTTCTATAATTAGTTAGAATAAACACTTGTAACCTATGTCATATCAATATGACTAGAAGGTCTAAGCATTCATACAACATTGTACAAAGAAACATAAAATGGTACTAGGTAGTATGAACTTAAAATAAGTTCTTAGGTCATGTAAATTATAAGAACCAGATAGAAAGACAGAAGCCCACTTGGAAGACCCAAGTAGAGAGATAACCTGAACCTTTAATGATGCTACTGTAAAGACTAGACCTATGAAACAAAACTAGAATTTGTAAAATTAGGCATAGAGCTAGCCTTTGAGAAGAGGCTAAATAGAACCAACTAGGCTGTCAGGATGCATTCTGAAAAAAAAGGTTATATACTAGCAAATATGTAAACTAGAAGTGTATAATTATAACCTGCCTTTCTGGGCTATCTGATTTGAAAGCTTAGTATAACTTGAATTGAATACCAAAATAGTAAAGATATGTTGTAAAGTCAGTATCAGAATTGGAATAAACTCTACAAGAACATAGTAGTTTAATAGTATGCTCTAACTGTCAGTATTGATCTTGGCTATAATAATACTAGGTTAGCTATAAGAATGAGATACAGAAGATTCTGGAAGGTTTAGTACAAGGTCAAAGGTTCTTCATATAAGTGAACTGCTTGAAAGACTTAGTGACTATAGCATATTTTACTGGCATTAACTGGGGTTATTGGCAAGCAGAGATAGATGGATAAATATAGAAACTAAAGTAGTTAAATAGGGAACCTACAGGCATGTTCCAGATATGGCAACTAGTATAGAACCTTTAGACAGACTATTTAAATTAGACAATGACTAAAGTTGTATAAGTGGCTAGTTGTACACTCTTTCTATAGTTGCCTTTTGTAATTGTAATACAACTATTAGCCAAAATAATATCAATAAAATTCTGGATCACAAGTACTCACTTTAATATTTAAAAAAAAAAATAACAAAAAGTCAGAGCATCTAGCATATAAAAAATTCTCTGTCAATTTAGTTTTGATTGAATTGTTTTTTTTAGAATATAAGCTTTAATTTTTTTTTTTTTTAAATATTAATGGTGAGGTCATGCCTTTAACTTTATTGAAATTCAATTGAAGTTTTTACAAAGA
>CAJVQA010004647.1:0-17270 GCA_910591915.1 Cetraspora pellucida
TATAAGTATATCATACTAAGCCATCTGAATTGGAAGTCTGGGGAGTCAGTTAGTTCTGAATTGCAGCTAGTAGAAGATTATGAAGAAGAAGTCAGAAAGATGGATATTAGAGTTTGGATGAACTTTACAAGGATAATAGCTGTTTAAGGAGTAACCCTGACTGCAAATATTGGTCTCAGCTATAGCATCAAACCAGGTTAATGGTAAAAGGGAATATGGCTCACTCTGGTAGGTTTACCTCAAAAATAAAAATAGTCTAAGGATTATAGTTCTATGATCAAATGTGAATAGATCCAGGTCTGTGATTTGGTAAAATTAATACTATCTATATAAAACATGTATCTGCTATAATTATTAATAAAAAGCTCGAACCAAAGAACTCACCTTAATACTGAAAAAAAAAGAATAAATATACAACTAACTACTTATATTTTTTATTTATATAGTTTGTCTAAAGGTTCTATACTAGTTATCATATTTGCAATTTACTAAAAAATTATTATTTAAATAGTTTAGTTTTGTAATATATCAAACAAGTAATACTATATATCTAAGTACTGTTTAATACAATATATAGTCTTCTTTTAAGTATATATATCAAACTATTATCTATTTCAGAACATATTATTTGATTATAAGTCTTTAAATATTTTTTTGTTAATTAACTTATCTACTTTATAAATTATTAATAGAACTATATTTATAAGTTTATTTAAACTTTAATATTAACTTTATAATATATCTTTAGTATTTTTCATATATATTTGTTTATCTTTAGACTTTTTATTCAGACAGCTTAAAAGAACTATGATTTGTATTTAATATACTAAGTTTAATCTAATATTTTTTTTTTGATTTAATTTTGATAGCTTAGTTAGTAATACTTTTTATCTAGAAGTTTTTATCTATTTAATTTTTTTATATTAATATTTGTTTTTTTAGATTTAATCTTTATAATAATACTATACTGTTAAAGATCTATATTATTTTTTTACTTGGATTTTTCTAAATAAGGTTTTGTTTTTTTAATTCTATAGATTTATACAATTGCAAAATTTTTATTTTAGATTTATATTATCTAATACTAGTTTGTATTTTTTATATAACTAAAGTTATATAGAAAACAGTTGTTATAATATAGGTAATTATTTAAATTTTTATTATTAATAAATTTTAAACTTATAATTTAATACTTAAAAGATTAACAACTTATTTATTTTACTAAGTTACTATATTTAATAAAGTATATTTAATTAATAAAATATTTAAAAAAAGAATAAAAATTAATATTTTAATTTTTAAAAGTTTTCTTAATAACTAAGAATTATTGAAACTTAAAAATTTATTATCTAAAAAAAATGTAATAAACTAGTAAAATAAACAAGTTGTCAACTTTCAATTGACAAATCTAGTATTTAAATTTTACAGATAACTAATTTTAGAAATTATACTTATATTATAGTAACATTTCTCATTAATCAGTTTAATTTATATATTTGTATTTTAGATATACCAAGTTGGATTCTATATGACATTGGAAGCTCAAAGCATCTATACAAAATATAATATTATATATACATAGAGGAATATTAAAACTAGTATTATATATAACTTTAGTATATATTTATAATAAGACCATTACAGTTTAGGTCACAGATAATGTTGTCTGAGCTTTAATTCTTGCATGTAGTTTTTATTTTGTATTTTACAATCTTAGTATATCTTTAATATATAGTATATTAATATGTACAACTAAAATTACTAATAAAAATATGAGCAAGGCCTTACTTTAATATCAAAAAAAATAATAATAATAAGACTACTAAATATAAAAGACTAATAAACTAAGAAGACAGAAACTTATTTAGAATTTTTGAGTAAAGAAATAATACAAAGTTTTAATAATATTGTTGAACTAATAAAAATTTATAAAACATCTTCAAAAGAATAAATAAACTAAATAATAGATATATAAGAAAAGCATATGTACCAATTAGATTAACAGAATTACTAAAAAAAATAATATATAAATATACTATACAAAACTATTTAGATTGCTAATCTAAAAAGTTCTATTAGTTCTAATTAATGATTAGTAAAGAATGATATAAAAGATATTAAAAAATAATTACTAAAGTTTAAATAAACTTTATAAGAATATAGCAGTTTAATAGTTAACCTTAACTACCAATTCTAGTTTAGACCAAAATAGTACTAGACCAATTGTAAATATAAAATACAAAAGACTCTAGTAAGTTTAGTATAAAGTTAAAGATTTTTTACACAAATAAACTGCTTTAAAGACTTTATAATTATAACATATTTGTATCAGTATTGATCAAAGCAGTTGATAGAATAAGTAGATGATAAATACAGAAATTAAAGCATTTAAATAGAAGATTTACAAACAGGTTCTAGATATGGCAACTAGTATAAAATCTTCAGATAAACCACTTAAATTAGACAATAATTAATGTTGTATAAGTAACTAGTTGTATACTTTTTCTATAATTGCTTCTGTAGTTGTTGTATAAACAGCTATTAGCTAAAACATACTATTAATAAAATCCTGAATCACAAGTACATCTTAACATTAAAAACAAAATTTAACTATCTAAAAAGAGAAAAACAAGTTAAACAATTTTACTTAAAAGTACAAATAAGATTTATTTAATAAAATAAATAATTTACAAAAAAAGGTATAAAATTGGTTTTATAATAATTATATATATAATATTAACAAATTAAATTAATTATTTATATAATTAAACCAAATTTGAACTAACTAAAAAAAACTTTGCAATCTATAAAAAACATTTATTAAAATTTTGAATCTTCTTTAATATAGGTGAGCATATAGATTATTACAAGATTATAATATATAAAACTCTTCTAATTTGTACAAATTTATATTCTAATTTTAATTCAAACTCTATTTATAAATTTATTTAAATTAATTCAAAATAGTCTATATATATATATATTATAATTGTATAATAATTATACGTATATGTTTATCTATACGTACTAAATATTAACATAAAATTAGTAACATATGTTCATTTTTGATATAAATCCTATCGCTATTGTACTACTAAAATTATATAACAAATAATCTACGTACCTTTTATCCTAATCAATATATTAACTAAAATATTATTATTTATTACACTTTTGTAATATCTATATAGCTAAAATATGTGCTTTGCAAATTTGTTTAATAAAATATTTTGTAAAATATTTAACGAAATATTATTTCTATTGTAGAATATAGTAGAAATTGTAAGGGTTAGTGTAATTAAAAGAAAAAAAGTAGTAATAATAAGGTAAAGGTTTTTTTTAACGGTTACAATCTCTAAAAAAAATTTCTAGAGTATGGGCGGGTGCAGAACTTGTTCATTGTATAGTAGTTTTATTTTTTAAAAAAACTATATAAATATTGTAAAATTCAATAGATTTAAATAGCCAATAATATGAAAGTCTTCCTATGACCAGAAACGTTAATTAAAACAATGGTTAACCCACCATTATGATAGCAAATAGACGAAGAATAACACTTTCATGCTGGAATCCCTTGGTAAATCTCTGGTTATTTGAAAGTTAGAATGACTTCAGATAACTAGAGATTTATCTATTATTCTTTCGTCTCTAGAAACAAGTATAATTTGAACTTCTAATAATGAATTTTTTTTTTAAAAAAAACATAAAAATGTTGATGCACTTATTTATTGTCCTATTATATTTAAATAATTTTAGTTTTTTAAATGAATGAATGAATAATTAAATAAATAATAAACACATATACATATTAATTTAGTTATAATTTATCAAAAAAAAGCAGAAATACTATCTTTTTAAGGACCACTAACTGTTATATGTTTAACATATGACCTCCAAACATCACTATCAGGTATTTTAAATTTGTTTAAAACTCTGGTCCAATCTTTTGTTTTCAAAGAATTCATTCCATAAGTTTCACTAGCTATATATTCAATTTCCCATCTAGCCACACGAATCTTATTTGCTTCCGTTAGATTTACAAAATATTGTGTATAATCTTTTAAAGCACCAAAATCCCAAACTGAGGTTGAATATTCATATAGTCGTACTGCTGGATTATGAGCTATAAAAAAATCAAAAAAACAAGATTGATTAAAATTGGTTCACAATCCAAACTATATAAAAAGCTAAATGGTTTGAAAAATTCTAAAATTAAAATATCCTGACAAACTTAACCAGATATTGAATTGAATTTTCAGGATAATATTGTTTACTATAATACAACTAAACTTATATAGAAAATTCACAAAGTTCCTGTGCCAGATAAGTTTTACTAACAAAGTCATAGCTCATCATTGAATATAGACATAGGCATTTCATAGTTTTGCTGCCACTTTTCACTGCATCGTCATAATGCGTCCAATAGGAAATGCAGGAAAGTAGAAGCAAAATTAGTAAATCCTAGGTATATATGGCTTTAGAGATGTTAATCGACGACTCAACCTTCTTATTATAATCAGATTAGTGAAAAAAGTCAAACAAGACGATTAACATCCTTAGTTTACTGGTATATTGGCCTAATTCGATAATTCCGAATTAAGATACATGTAATATCTGTAATTCTTTTAATGTGTCGGGATTGTAAATCATTAATGGCTATTCGTATTTTGAACTTACTTGGTTTTATTGATGGAGCATTTGTTAAAACCAATACAATATCTTCAGCAGAAATTGTATTTGAAATGGGTGGTTCATCTAGGAGAAATATTGAATATGCATTCTCACTTTTACTGGTGCTAGTAACAAACGATAACATATCTTGATCCGTGTGTCCTAAGATATATACATGATAGATTATGAATAAAAATACATATGAATGAAAGTTTTAATAAAGAAATCAATACCTGTGAAGTGACCACAAATGACATCCGAATATTTTCCAAGTAGCTGTATATATGCATAAAAGCACGCTGGGAAATAAGATTCCTCATCTATATTTCACAAAATAAATGAGAATGTTAACAATATACATCGAATTTAAAATTCTTGACATTTTATGATCACATACTAGACTCATCCAGTGGAGGAACATGTTGTGAAATATAAATCTTTCGTCTTTCACCGCGTGCATTCTTTAATTCACGTTCAAGCCATTCCAATTGTGATGCACCGGGACTATCTGTTATATTACAGTCAGATACTAGTTTGTTCTTTTTGTAAAAATACATGGAATTAAGACTAAGTACGGAGAGTTTTGAATGAATATCTTGACGGTAGTATCCTCCTTTTAGAAAGTCAGAAGTTAAGTTCAGATTTAAAGGAGCCCATATTTTAGTTAAATTGCTCAACAAGTCGTTCGGTCCTTCGGGTAATCGATTATGCTCTATACACGAAGAAGATTTTAACAATGAACCGCAGCAAGACGAAGATGTATGAAACGGAAACCGTACCAAATTCATCATTATTTCCAAGTGTTGGTATCTTAAAAAAAGGAAATAGTTAGGATATAAGGTAAAGCATTTCTTTTTTTTTTTTTAAAAAAAAAAAAAAAAAAACTTACAAATTTAATTTTTGATAGATTGAGGTAATTTTGAATATTTTCCACTACTCTTTTATGAATATCTAAAACTTGATCTTCGGTTCGTTTAAAAACTTTAGAATCTTTATCATGCCTAACACTATCACCAGTATATACGATAAAGTCTACGTCGCTGAAGTTCGAACGTATAAACTCAAAAGTAGAATTCGTCAAATGGTAAGGTGAATCACATGGAGCCGATAGAATACCGAATTTTCCAGCAATGTTTAACACTTGGTTCCGGGAATAACGATGGCAAAAAGAAGTTGGATCGCTTGATTCAAGGTAATATGGGTCAAGATGAATATCTATTCATATAATTAAAAAGTAAGGAATTTGAAGGTAAGATAGTGAACCATCGGATCATATAAAAGAAATACTAAGGCAAAGATGGACAACCAGTTATGTGAAGAAACCTTCCAAGTAATCCTTCATTATTGTAAATTATGTTTTGATAAACCAT
This sequence comes from Cetraspora pellucida, assembly GCA_910591915.1. NCBI lineage: Eukaryota > Fungi > Glomeromycota > Glomeromycetes > Diversisporales > Gigasporaceae > Cetraspora > Cetraspora pellucida. The sequence goes on from CAJVQA010004647.1 coordinate 6,042, forward strand.
ATTTTGTAAATGAAACTCTCGTGATGCCTGACATCCTTTAAAAAAAATGAAGAGGAAGAGGATCAAATTCCAAATGGTAAAGATAGAATTGTAAATGTCCATATTAAATTTTAAGATCATTTTTTAAATTTATTGTTATTTTTGTTTAACTTTCTTTTCGAGCAACAAACAAAATTTATAAATATCCTGAAATATGTATTGATATTTTATTTATTAATAATATACAATAAAAATATATATATGCCTTTTAGTCACGCCCTATTTCATTTTTTCCTAATAGAGCAATAAGAAGTCAGGAACAATTGATAAGCCTCGCGAAGATATCTAATTGAATCAACTAAAAAAGGCAAAAGTGTATGGAACTCGTACAAAATCCCCCGATTTCTTTAGTAAAAGATTGACGAAAAAATTTGCTGTACCCGAAATTTTTTCTTATGTCGTTATGATTATTAATGTTAATTAAATCGTAAACATTCATTAAGGGAAGAATTTATCTACGATGTAATAATTTGATCATAGCGCCATTTTATTTTTTTTCGAATAAAAATTCACGATATTTGAAGAGAGCAATCTGCATTAATATAATGCGATACAGCTATCATGCATAAGTTCGTAAATCTTTTTTTTTTATGCAAGTTGTCAAAATAATGCATGCTATCTTTTTCACAAATAGTGCTTATCTGGTCTTTTATTGTATCATAGATATCAGGTTGGCAAATGAAAACTTGTATGTAAACAACGTTGGTTAAAAAAATAACTTTAATTGGGTATATACATACAAATTACAAATTATTATATAAGGAATCTATTTAAAATCAAATGCAAAAGTTACTATGAACCAAATTAAGAATGATATTTAATATCACACAAATAAGCCCGTAGGGTTAATCAAAGTCAAATGATTATTTGCATATAAAGTAATTTTATTGGTCGAATTTCTTAATGAACATGCCATGTGTTCGTATTCTGTTGTAAATAAGCCATTCCCTCTACCTCATTTCTTTTAAATGTCAGATTAGCGGAAATCACTGAGATCTTTAGCCAAGTTATTCTTGTTAAAATAACATTTAAAAAATGGGACGGAGGAGATGATGCTTATTTACGATAGAATAAAGTAATCAATTACAGTGCTTTTCAAGTTAGTGTGACCCCCATGATCATCCATCAACCAGAAATTTAATATTAATAAAATTAAATGATGTCATTTTTAGCTAAACATAGGCTTGTATTTTGATATTACGTTCTAAATTTCCCCAGATTTATCGAATTAACTATTATCCGACATTTGAATTTTAAATCCGTACAGGATTTAAAATATATCTGGACAATGTGTAACTCACGTGCATAAAAATTTAAAATTTCGTGCTCAATCAACCAATCAAAATCACGGAAGCGGGGCGAACGTAAACCATCACGTGATCATAGTGATCACTTGCTCTCGTAAAAAACTACACTCCGGACAATAATGCCGGACAAACCAGTTATTCAAACATGAAGTACTCATAACTACAGTAATATAGACTAGTAAGGCGTTATCACACTTTACTAGCATTAGAACACTACCTTACTGGTATTTACCATACGATTTGACTGGTCCACTTTCGCTGCTTAGCATTTATTTTAGCGAGTAATACAACTCTTAAAAAGGAAATAACCAATCAGAGAGTGCACATTTCGATTTTGGTACATTAATTAAAACTGTCGGGAATGAAATTTTACACACAGCGAATGTTAATCTGTCTCCATAGCATTTACCCTAAATTTTTATTTTACACATTTGGTTTATTTGCATAAATGGTATTATTGATTTCTATATAACCCGCTAACCCTAACTGCATCAAAAAAGTAACCTTACTGGTACCTGGCTTTAACATTCCCCCTTGGTTTGCATTACTCGATATGATGTAAGATGCTTAAGCAAGGACCGGAAACCGGTTTAAGTCCGGAGCTCATGATTATCATATCGATATTACACAAACGCGTAAACGTGCAGTGGCGGTACATGATTAGAATACGACAGGGTGAAACCTGAGTTGCGAAATAGTGAAATCCGCTATGATCATCACATGAGGGTGAAATCCGCTTTCATATGAGTGACGAAAAGGGAAAACCTGTAAATCATCTCATTGAGTGAGATGATTTACAGGTTTTCCCTTTTCGTCACTTATATAATAAAAAACATAATAAAACGCGGATTTCACCCTAACCCGATCTACAAAGCAGATTTCACCATCAACTCAGGTTTCACCCTTTCTATTATAATTATAAAAATCACAACGGATGTTAATTTTTACATAAATTACAATATGTGACAATTAAGCCCATGCTGCATAGTGCTAATAACTTTTATGTAAAAAAAAGTACTACACCTCATGAAAGATTTTTTTCTGAAATTTCTAACAAAGTTTCAGACTTAGCTATATATTTTATTCAATGACCCTAGCATAACCATAACCGTTCTAGTATCACCCAAAGATAAGTTACGTATCTGAATCTAAAATTAATTCCGATATATTATTTTGCGTGATTTAGATTCGAATAATCAATAATCTTGATTTTGATTAATTATGGTCATTACAAAATCTGTGTTTTTGTTGAATATACAATAATTATTATTGCAGAAACACTAAACATAAAAATAACAATTATTATAATAAAACTAAAATATCAAAGTTAACGTGTGGAAATCTAATTTTGACAGAAATAAATGGTGTATTATTTACAAATAAGCATGTATCAACTTTATTTCGTTTCTTGATAAAGTTGAAATAATAATTTTTGCTATTGAAAAGTCTATTTATTTCATTAAATAGGAAAATTTAAAATATAAATTTTTAAACTCTTATTTAATTTCAAAATACGTCACTTATTTGTTAACTTTGAAACTTACTATTATTCATTTTTATTCAACTTATAAATAACTTAATAATGGTTAATAAATTTTATTTATAACAATAATTACTGGCACATAAAACTTTATTTATAACACAATAATTAATATAAAACTTTATTTATAAGGCCATATAAAATTAATTAATCGTTTCTTATAACCCGGCCGGGTCAGCTTTTGTTAATTTTCAATACAAAATTTTATAAGTTATTTATTATAAATACTTCCAAGTGGTTTTTAATAAAAATTTTTATATGTTCTAAATATTTTTTAGACAAAAAAAACTTATAAAATTTTTGTAATTTAAAAACCAGACAAATAGGTCATTTTAAAAATTCTATGTTGTAAAAAACAATTATTTAATTTTGTATGGCTTAATAATATTTAATCGCAAAACTTTATTTATAATAATATTAACCGCAAAGCTTTATAATAATATTTAACCATAAAACTTTATTTATAACAATATTTAAACATAAAACTTTATTACAACAATATTTAAATATATAACTTTATTTATAACAATATTTTTTAACATATATAAATTTATAAAATTAACAATAAAAATAATATTATTATACCTTTTATAACTCCAAAACAATCGATGATAGAAATTTTCAAAACCATTATCAAATAAATGACGAACATTCGACCCAGTAAAAAAAGAAAAGTAATATAAGTAATCATGAAAAGCAGTTACCGTAAAGCGTCAAGTTAATATATTAATGTAAAATTGATTACTCGCACTTACATTTTTTTAACCAACTTAATAACTTAATAACAAGTTTGAAATAAAAATATAAACAAATAAAAAATGTAAAAATATATAAGTTTGAATAAAAAGCAATATAAGAAATATATAAAATATAATATATATAATATGAGAAAAGTGATAAAGGTGATGAGGGCAGGTAAGAGAAAAAAGCAATCCTTATATACTTTTTTTATTGATATCTCCATTGTTTTGTGATCGCGATTTTACAAAACAAAAACACGAATTGAACACGATGAACTCGGTAAAAAAAGTCGAGAAACATGTATAAATTAGGTAATCATCAATGAATGTGGTACAAATTAGGGGAACGTTAAAGCCAGGTACCAGTCAGGGATTACTTTTTTGATGCAGTTAGGGTTACAGGTTATATAGATATCAAGAATACAATTTATGCAGCATGTAAATCATTATATACTCAGATCAAGTGATTCTTTTTGCTACGAATCAGAAGCTGAGTAATAAAGTAATCAGCAAAATAAATTGTAAATTTTGAATAGAAAGAATAGTAAACTTATAGTTTTTTTGAGCCTTTATACATATTTAAAATAAAGAATTGATCCCGATCGGATCAATGTTGATCATAAAACTTTGAACGTCCAGCTTGTTGCTAAATTCGATTACATTTCGTGGCTTTTTACAATAGCTAACCATGGCAAATAACATTATAAATATATTAACCTAAATTTATAATTTTTTTTTATTTTAATTCTGTCAAATTATAAATTAAAATAAAAAAAATTCAATGGAACGATCTAGAATCGATTTCTATTTTTGGTAATATGCCTGACTGTAGTAACATTGCTAGAGTTTTATATAGTTGTTCAGTGTTTTATATTTTTTAAAAAAAGTAAGCCAAGCTTTTGAACATTTTTAGTTAAGTATATATTAATTTAACTGATAATAACTTACAGGATATCGTAGTTATATTATATTAGGAAATTATTATTAATGAATATAAAAAAATGAACATTTTGGTCAGGAATTTGTAAAATAAAAATTCAGAGTCTCAATATCGCACTTAAATAAATTAATACGTTATTTAGAGACATGCAATTTAAAATGCTAATAGTTAATTAACTGAAGACTTTTTAATACCAAAAATTATAATACACATTCAGATAAATTAATTTTTAAATTGTATATCTTTAAACAATGCCCTGTCAGCTCCAAAAGTTTATCACAGTTACACAAAAATAATATATAAAATATCAATGACTCTTGATATAAAAAAAGTCACTGGGTCCAGCCAAAGTCCTTCTTATATCAAACTTTCCTATATAAAAACATAAAATTTTAACTGAAACTGGTAAAAACTTTCTTATGCCAAGAGCTTCTTATATCGAAGGTTTCCTATATCAAGAGTATACATACATTTGTTATTTTTGTGTAACCGTGACAAACTTTTGGAGCCGTGTAAATATTTTAATGAAATAGCTAAGTTTCGATTCTGAACACTATGCTTGTCTAATTTTGGTTTATTCGCAGCTTTTTAAGTTTGTGATTATTTCGTATTTTACCCCTTATTTATTCGTATTTATTCATATTAATTTATCTGATGAATAAAAAAAATTAATTGTTAAAATAGCTATGGTTACTCTTATTTTATTCGCATTTAAAGATATTTTAACTAGTAAATTTGTTATCTATGTTAATGTAACTTGTAATTGGTGTATTAAAAATAGTAGTTTTAAAGATTCTATGAATTAAGATAACCTGTTTAAATTCACATTATTTTATTTATTATTTTTATTTATTGATTCGTTAACTAAGGAAATTTGGTTATTTTCGTTAAATAAAAAAATTTCTGGTAATCAATATCTGAAATTACATGTAAGCCGGCCCTGAACCAGATTAGTATTACTCAAGAACATCAATATTTTACTCAGCTAATTATTAGGCCATACTGTATATCACATTATCTTACTCAGTTTATTTAACAAATGTTACTGAGATTTTTTTTAGAAACTTCGATATTAATTTACTCAGTTAACTAAAAGTACTTTACTCAGCAAGGATATAATCAAGGGCGCAGTGCAATTCTTCGAATTTTTCCAAAACTTCTTTTTTTCAAACTGTCTTTTCATATTTTTATAAATCCTTTTTTGAATATTAAGTTTTTTTTGGAAAAAAAGCTTTATTACTTGTTTCTAAGAGACAAAACCACTACTATTAGACCAGAATGAATAGCTAAACATATTCAAAACTTGACTATTAAATAATAATCACGAACATATTTAAAAATGAACTGCAAAACTTGAATTAAATTATACAAAGGACATCGAATTATTGAAAATTAGAGCGAAGCTATAAAAGGTTGTAATATAGAATCCTAAAATATACTCAGAGTTAAATAACTGAAAGAATCAGTCTGTCCAAATACTCTTGTTATAGCGAACTTTTTATATAGTGAAGAATTTAAAATATTAAAGTATACTAGATGTTACCCGTCACTTTGCTTCCGGTTTAAATCTACACATGTAATTCATCATATATACCGAACGTAATATAAATCATATGAAAGCTAAATGTAATATATGGCGCGGCTAGTGGTTTAACAATGAAGTAAGTTCTACCAGGTAGGACCTTTTTGTTAATCATTTTAATTATCAGAAGTATTTAAATTTATTAATAAAAGGACCTATCTAGAACTCTTTATCTCTATTAAAAAATACATAATTTAGTGATTAACAAAAAGGTCCTGTCTTAAATATGCGAATAATCAAATATGCGCAATATTTTAAAGTAATAAAACTTACGTTATGATTAGGATAGAAATTACGATAAAGAATCTTCTATACCAAAATTTTGCAAGGAATTTTCTTTATTGGAGCGCAGGTGGTTTCATAGTCAAAGTTTCGCGGTTTTTTAAAAAAGTGTCATTGTTATTTTCACTTTACGCGGTCTTATTGATATTTGATCATTTGAAGAAATCTAATAAGGCAGTTCGTGCACGTGTCGACACTAGTGTTACAAGCCGACTATAAGTTAGTCGGCTTAGGTCGACTTAGCTGGCTAAGTCTGTCGATTTTTTCTTAATTAACCGTGTTTATTTATAGAATTCCGAATTTAAAGCAGGTTTAAGCCTTGACTAGTGTACATGAATCTTTTAAATAAAATATTTTGAGTCTTTAAAAATAACAAGAATTTACCTAGAGATTATACTCGTTGAGGGAATCCTCGTCCGGGCATAATTTCTCTTAGAATGAAATCAAGAAAATTTCAGGATAGAGACTGCAAGTTTTTGAGTAGCCATATAATAGAAATTTCTACAAGGGTACAGTCTTTAAAGAAATTTCATTAAATTTAATTAGGTTATTGAATTATTTTTGTTCAAAGTTCTTCGAAAAAAATTTACTTAGAATTTGGTACGTTTCTATTGACTTACCGACATAGAATCCAAACATGTGTGAAAGAAAAAGGGAAATAAGACCTTGGAACATTAATTATGCGACAATTTGTTCCTATATCTTCTAACTTTAATGTCTTAACCTAAAATTATATCTTTATACACATTAAGTTTCTTTTTTTTAAGAGTTTGTATATCCGGCGCTAGTGTACGAGTTTATAAGAATTTATTGGTCATTTCCTTCCTTGGGGTTTATACGTATTCACTCGCGCAAATAAACTAAGCCGCTTCGGTGCGACTATATATAAAGGTTAGAAACTATGTTTGAATAAAACAGAGTATAGAGTTTTACTAGCGTTTCGGAGTAGCGTATATGTTAATTTTGTTCAAATCTGACTTCATGACGAAAATGAAAATTCGACTACTCACGTGACAAAGACGAATCCACGAAAAATAAATGTTTCAAAAAAAAACCCCCCAACACTTTTTAATCCAATTAATACCAATAACAAATACATTATTGTTCGACCAATTCATGAAATTACATTCATTCAAACTTGCTTCCCCTTGTCGTTTATGTGAGGAGAAGTCCCCTGAATATTATCTTGTAAGAAAATAATTTGTCGAGATTCATTATTTTATCACCCTACTTTGCTATGTGTTTCAGGCTGAAAGTTGTCGCAGTATACTAGGAAGTCAACTAATGAATGGTACACGCCTGAAGGAGTGTCTGGATATGTCCAAGAATAATCAACCTTTTATGTTCTCCGCGAAATTTACATTCTGTAAACAATTCCTTTGATGCATAATTTATTTCAATATAAAACGTAGATTGGTTAAAACATTTAAAAGACTCACTTTTTTTCCATCTTGAAAAATATGCTTAGAGAAATTACATTACTTTGAAAAAAAAACCAAAATGCGCTCACTTATTAAACATTTATACATACATTTGTTACTTATTATTACCTTCTCTTCATTCTCAATTTCTGAAAACGATTCAAACCTAATTAATTCCTTTATCTTCCGACGAAGCATGCATTCTGGTGATGGTACATTTTATGCTGTAGGTCTAGGTGCTTGTGGAGATGTTAATAGCAACGAGCAAATGGTAGCTGCTTTACCAGCACAACAATTTGATTATTTAACTAGAAATAAAGCTTGTGGTTCTACTGCTGTAGTTCATCACGGTGGTAGGCGTGTTACTGTAAGGATTATAGATAGATGTGCTGGTTGTCAAGTTGGTGATATTGATTTATCACCTGCTGCTTTTAATCGGATTGCTAGACCTAGAGAAGGACGTGTTCATGTCACTTATACTCTTCATCTGTGAGTATGAATTTAATTGTTGCGATGATCGGATGAATATTCTCATCTGTTATAACTTTAAGTCATTCTGTAGGTGAACAATAATTTGATTTGGATTAAAAATAAGCTCCTCAACTAATTGTACGTATGTACTTACATACATTTTTATGTATCGGACATATGTATTTACTCAAAATTAGGTTCATTTTGCAAAATTTTTATTAGTCCAAAAAAAAAAAGATTTAAAATTTCATTTACATAGCATTTCATGTATAGTTTTATCAATACAAAGAAAATTAAGTTTCGTAAATTTTTATTGAGGTGCAAATATAGAAAGATGCCCATCTATATATTCAAATTTGATTTTGAATTTTAATTTTGACCTTGATTTATGAGGGTGTATTTATCAACTAATGGATCGATGTAATTTTATTTTTCAAGGGTGTAGTTTATGATTAAACCTCGGATGAATTGTAATATATTACTAATAATATATACTAAGCATGATTGCTAATTTCTTCATATACATGCATATAGTTCCATTAAAGAAATATTCCTTGTACTTTGTTTACATTTTTATCTATAATTAAATAAATTTTTTTACTGTCAATATTTTGTATATTATCACACTATATGTTTTTAAAGTATGTGCTTTATTTTGTATAATAATTTTGAAACTAGTTTTTTTAGTTTTGGATTTTAGTTTTTGTTTAAACATATTGTTATAAAGTGGAAGCCTTCTTAATTTCACATTACAACAATGACATAACACAGAAAATCTCTTATGGTATATGCAATGTTCAAAAGAAAAGTATAGCTTCTGTGATACTTTATCAAGAAACTATACTTATCTCTAAGGCAATTTGATAATTATTACATAGTAGTTTATAGTTAAAATTATTTATTAAGATAATAATAAGAAAAATATCCTTAAGCATCTATTATAAAGAATTCAAAATATTATTTACAGGATTAAAGGAAAGAAAAGCATCTAGTTCTTATTGATTATTTATTAATTATTTATTTTTTATTATAATTTAAAAAATTTTAAAAAATTTATATATCTATAAGTTAAATAACTAAGTAATTAAATAATTAAGTAATTAAGCAACTAAGTAATTAGTAACTAAGTAACTTTCAAATTAAACTAGTATTCAATACTTTTTATCAACAGTAAATCCAAAAAGAGATTCAACAAAAAATTGAAGATTATTTCAATTATATTCTAAAAAATTCTTTAAAAATATTTTTGAAAAATATAATAGTATACTTATTAATAGACTTATAACAAATAACTCCTTATTAACTGAATAAAATTATATTAAATAACCTATTTACTCTTACTTTACTAAATACTTTAATAAAAATCTCTTTAACAAAATCAACTTATATTTGATTATTACCAACTATATCAACCTTATTCTAAACTTATTATCAAAACCTATTTAATAATATTTCTGATGATAAATAATATAACATTATTTAAAATCTTCTTTTTCAAAAAGTTACAAATTTTCTTAAAACAAACTATGAATATATTAAATATATAGATTCTATTGGTCAAATTTCTCTTAAATTATTTATCAACAAATATTTTCAATTTCAAAAAAACTTAACTGATTAGAAAATATTTAATATTTTTTTTATTCTAAAAAAGTCTTCATAGAACTTTATATTTAATTAAGTTTATCTAATTTCAATTATAGAATCAATAAAAAAATGTTTTATTAAAATATTTATACAAAGACTTAATCATATTATTAACTCTAATATATAACCAAAATTACTCTTTTTGTGAATCTTATTTTATAAATTTAGTTAAAACACAAAATTATAAATAATTTAATAAACAGTATAAAAAACATACAAAAAAGTATTAAGAAAAAAGAAACAGACAAGTATAATATATAAATAGAATATAAAATTATAATAAAAGAAAAAAACCAAAAGATATAATAATAATTTCTGTCTTGGCTATTAAGCTACTTTGTCATATTAATTCTGACAAAACTCTTAACCTTCATGCAAACTTTCTTGATATTGCATACTCAGTTGCCCTTCGACATCCTTTACATATTCCATCTCTTCCCTTACTTACAATTAATCTACAACAATTACCTCCTATCTTTGAAACATATCAACTTGTTAATAATCTTCAGACTATCGTTAACTCAAATCACAATCTATCATTTATTTCATTCTACACTAATGGTTCTGTTATCGATCTTGGTACCTCACAGTGCTCTATGGATATAGATTGGGTTCAAGTTGATAACTCTACAACTATTAACTTATTTCAGACACAAGTTAAACTATGGCCATGCTACTTTAAAGCTGAAATTCTTGATATCTTTTCAGCAATTATTACTGTTTCTAGACATTGCTCAGTTCACATATTTACTAACTTACAATTAGTAATATTCAAATATCATAATATTTGCCAATCAGTATCTATTCTTTCTCATACTCATACTCTATATTTCTCTATTTGGCAAACACTTATTAACTTTATTAAGTTTTATGAAATCCAACTTATTTTTCACAAAATCACTGCATACCAAGATGACCCATTCAACAACCTTGCTGATTAATTTGCTCATAATCACCAAATATTACTCTACCTAACATTCTTAACTAACAACTCTTACAACCTCAACTATATCTCTTTTATTGATGAATTTTTTATTGAAATTTCTATTTAATGCTCTATTCAAACTATATGCCAAGCCTACATTATATCACTTTGGACATCTCAATACCATTTTCAACAATAGTTTACTATTGCATCTGACATTAACTAAGAAGCTACATGGCTCTATATCAACTACAATCAAAAAAATTCTAATTTTGACTACAGCTTTTATTCATCTATTTTGAATACTTTTTAAGTTAAAATTCTTACAAATGAAC
>CAJVQA010004648.1:0-17267 GCA_910591915.1 Cetraspora pellucida
AAATAAATATTAACCTATTAAATAGGCAATTAAAACTAATAAAATAATCTATAAACTATATAAAAATATTAGGAAAATTATAAAATATAATATAGAGCTAAAAATAAATATATATTAATATAGGAAAAAAAAAGTAAATTCTATTATAATACTTATTTTACATCTTATTAAATTTATCCTTCAAAAAACTGGATTATATTATCAAATTTGTTAAAAAACTTATTCAATATTCTGATATTTTTAACATTAATCTTAAATTAATAAACAGTCACAATATGATCTTTAATTACTTATTTTCATTCATCTAATCATAATTCTAATATATTTATTTTATTTGAAAACAACTCTTTCATATTTATTATCTTGAGAATTCTTTTTTACTTTATTAACAAATTAATTAAACTATTGATAAAAGATATGTTATTTTTACAACATATTCTATTCAAGTTATTAATAGTATCCTTAATTATTACTATTAATTTATTTATTTCTTAAATATAAAATTGTTTAGTGAATTTATTACTAATCTATTACTTATTAAATAATATGTTCAATTATATTTTTATAACTAGACTATACTTAAATCTATTAAGTAATAATTTTTAACAAAATAACATCTTTTATTTTCTTATATTAATCCAATCTTGTATCATCTTTTTAATTCTTTTATTACTAATAAAGAACTTCTTTAAATTCTTTTTTAGTTAGCTAACAACAAAATTTATAGTTCTATAAATATTAGTTATGAAATATTCAAATATATTATTTTTATTATTATTAGTCTCCTTAACTATTATCTTCTTAAAAATAGAATTTCTAATTAATAGAAATATAATAAAATTTATCTCATTTCTAAAGATAACATCTTTGGTATTAATCTTAACCATACTTGGTCTATAAGTCTTATTAAACATATTTGCAAACTTTATACCAAATTCTTATAAACAAACTTAGTTTTATATTTTTTTTAATCCTATTTTTTTATCTTTTAATTATATTGTTCTTTTTAATAATAGCACTTTAATTTCTATTTATATTCTAAAAACCTTATTGAAGATATTATTTGCAATTACAAGAATATTTAATTACTCTTATAAGATATGAATAAAGTATATAATTCTGTTAACTTTATTTTTTTTAAATATTTATTTTCTCATTTTTTATTTTCTTTATTTATTATTAATATTTTTTTTTAATCTTCTCACTAATTGCTATAATTAAATTATTACTAATCTTAGTCTTATTTTTTCATATCTAATTTATAATAGTATTGACTAAAATGAAACTATTATTCACTTATCTTATATATACATATACAAATATCTAGTTATGCTTTACAATTCTCTTAAACTACTAATCTTAAACTCCAAATATTCAACTTATTATAAAAATAATATTTTGTTCTAATATATATAAATAACCTCTTTAGATTATTTTATTACAAACTGAGCTTTCTAATATACTATTTATAACTAAATTATTTTATACTATAGCTAATATTTAAGTTAACTTTTCAAAATTCATTCTGGTTACCAATAACCCTTTATCTTATTTTATCTTTATCTTATATAATTACCACTTTCATTTATTTCATTCTTCTAAACAACTTTTTAAATTTTTAGATTACTGATTCACTTTAAATAATAAGTAATTTAAAAAATAAAACTATTTATTACTAAATTTTTTAAACTTAATTTTACATATTGATTTTTTTTCAAAATATACTAACCAGTTGATCCTAGAGGATTTAGTCTTTACTAATTTTAATTCATAATTTGTACTAATGTTATTTTTATTTTTTTTAAAGTTCTTTATTCAAAGATTTTTGTTTTTTTATAAAAACTTAGACAACATGTAATTTTTTCATATTTTGTATTTTTTGGCAACTTTCAAATTGTTAATATTATTGTTAAATTATCTTTTATTTTAGATTGTTTAATTTGTTTTTAGTTTTGCTTTAGCACCTTCTTTTATTTAAGGTTTTGTAATCTATTTTTAGTAAATCATATAGAATTATTTATATCTTTAAGTAGCCTTCTTTTATTCAAGGTTTGTAATCTATTTTTAGTAATTTATATAGAATTATTTATATCTTTAAGTACTCATCTTAATGCATAGATACTTTCATAAAATTTGCTTTCTGAATTCTTTCTTTTTTCTAATATTGTATTTTTTTTTGCTCTGTTGTTATGTCTTAAAGACATTAGTTTCTTTAATTCTTCTGTTTCTGGATTATATACACTTACTTTGTTATTAACAAATCTACTTTATTTTTAATATTTATTTTATTTAAATTCTTAAATATTTTTTTTTTTGTTTTATTTAAGAAAACTTTTGCTTATTTATTAACTCTATCATCTTTTTTTGTTTAATATTTTTATTTTTTCTTCTAAGTAACTTTGTTTAAGGTTGGTTTTCTAAATTATTAACTATTTTACTAGTGTTTCTAGCTTCATTTTGTTTTTATTTTAGTAAGATTTATTTTTAATTGCTCTGTTGTTTGATTTCTTTTTTTTTTCTATTTGAGTCATTAATTTTTTTTTATTAAATTATTTCTTTTTATACAAGTCATTTAATTTGCTAATTGTAACATTAATAATTCTAGCTTTATTTTTATTTCTGTATTTTGTACTTTTTTTTTACTATCATATATTATATCTTATATATTATTTTTATGTTTTTCTCTTTTTTGATTAATTAAAATATTTTCTTACATTGTTATAATTTTTTTTAATAATATTTTTGTATACTTCTTTATGTTTGTCTATTAAGACTCTTATAATATATATTGTCACATCTAAAATAGAAGTATTAATAGTGTATGTAGCATAATTAGTAGATATAAGGTATATAGTGTAATTAGTAGATATAGGATATATAACATAATTAGTAGATATTATGTATATAGCATAATTAGTAAATATAATATAATTAGTATAGTTAGTGCATATAGTATAAGTAGTATATTTAGCATATATAGCATATACAGTATAGATAGTATAAATAGTATATTTAGTAAATAGAGAAAACGTATATAATAATGTATTTAAAATGTAAAGTCTTATAGTATAGTAGAATAGGATATAATAAAGAATACTTACTTGATACACTTGCCAAATTCAATAACTCTTTTGAGTATAGTAATGTTTTATATTACATGAATGACTTATTAGATACCCTATAAATAGGGAATATTAGAATAATTCTGATCTATATCATTACAATATCTGTATTGGATCACTTGTATCTAAAAAGTTTGCTATATCTGTATTTATTTTTACAATATGTTTTTTTTGTTTATTTAAATAAGCATATTTTTTTGCTATTATTTTTTAATTTAGATTATACAAATCTTTAATTTTTGTTATTACTATTTTTCGTTATTAGTTGTTTATTTAACTTTATATTTAATTTTGTTTTAAAAACTTTTAAACTAATTATTAATCTAATAATTATATTTGTTTTTATTTACAGTACTTTATTTAGCTAATAATGTTTTGTATTTATTAAATACTTAAATATGTATTGCTTTGTTTACTTATTTGTTTATTCTAACTTATTTTTTTTTAGTATTAAGGTAATCTCTTTGGTTTTTGACTTTTATTAATAACTTATTGGTAATGTGATTTAATAAACTATTACAAGAGAAAGTACAATTGGCTACATATATAACTTTTCTATATTACCTATTTAAAGAGTTTGCTTAAAGGTTTCTCACTAATTGCTATACTTAATACATTTGCTTAGATGTTCTACTTTAAATTCTTTGAACCTGTAATCTGTATTAACTCACTGAGTTATATTCAGATGCCCAGATTATTGTCTCAACCTTAGGACTAATTTATTTTCGAAATAAACCCTCTAAAGTCTTTTGTATTCATTTCTATAGCTAACCTAGATATTATTATGACAGAACCAACACTTGCAATCAGAACTTAACTATTAAATCACTATGATCTTGTAGAGTTCACTTAGACCTTAGTATCTACTTCATAGCATAACCTCAGTATTTTAGTATACTATTGAATTTCATTAGATTTCTAATACAGAAGACTTATATAGAACTATGACCAGTCTATTAGTATATTAGATTAGTCCAATATTTTTTTTTCAGTTCAATCTGATAGCCTGATTAGTGGTATTTTCAGAACTCTCAACTTAGAGCTTCTTACCTATTTGGTTACTAAGATCTAAGTATCTGTTTTTTTTAAACTAGTCTTTACAGTAATATCATCAAATATTTGACTACCTTTTTATTTGAGTCTTCTCAAATAGACTTTTTGTTACTTAATTTCAATGGATTTACACAATTACAAGAACTTATTTAGTCTTTGCATCATCTAATTGTTGGTTTGCATTTTTCTGTATAACTTCAATATTATACAGATGTCTTATAATCTGCTAGTTATATTGATATGACTATTATTATAGGTATCCTAATTCAATTATTAGTAATAGTTCTATAAGATTTAAACACCCAATCTACCACTTGAAGGTTTGCCAACCTGATCACTTTACTAGATTGTTACACTTCTATTTATTCTAACTTATATAATTATTTATTTCATAATTTATTTATATATTAATTGATTAGCTTTTTAAAATTACAGTTAGTTTTTTAATTTTTTTAAAAATTTTCTAAAAATTTTTAAAAAATCTTTTATTATTTTAAATAAGCAGCTTTTTAAGAAGTTATTTTAATAAATTTAAGTTTTTTTTGAGTTTTTTTTTTTTTTTAATAGCAAAAATCTGTTTCTTAGAGCAAATTTTAAGTAAACTTAAATATATTATTTTTTATTTTTGCAAAATTAAGATTAGTAGAAAAAATTAATTTTTTATTAATATTGTAATGTTACTTTATATATAAATATATAATTAGTATAACATATAAATCAAAACAGTTTTTTTCTAAAAAAATAAAACTTTTAATTAGAGGTAGATTAAAATTAAAGTTAAAGTTAGACAAGTTATAACTTATACTAAAATTTTGCAAATAATTTTTTTATTAATATATAAAAAAGGCTTTTCTAGTTAAAATTTTAAAATATAATTAATTTTTTAAAAATTTATTATTTTGTTATACAAAAGAATAATTTACATATTATATTTAATCTTAAATTTTAATTATTACAATACTTTAGCACTATAGTTCTATAACACTATAAAATAAATCTCATTTTATTAAATAAATTAATAAATTTTTTAGTAAATAATTTATTAAATTTTATCAAAATAAAAAAAATTAACTTCTAATAAAAAATACAATTTAGTAATTAAAAACATAATACAATAATTAAAAATATAATATTATAATTAAAGGTACAATACAATTATTAAAAAAATAATACAATAATTAAAACTATTATAGTAATTAAAAACATAATAATTAAAAATATAATATAATAATTAAAGACCTAAGAGGGTGCGAGTCCCATAGCTTAGTGATTAAGCTCCCATACCCTCCATAGTTAAGGTTAATGATTCAAGTTCAACTGGAGTTAAAATTGAAAGATTTTAGCTTTTGTAACTAAATAAGGAACCTATAATTAAATGCAAAGCTCTGTGGTTAAAGTTCAAGTGCAGTATAATAATAGAAATAGAAATTTCCAAAAAAAGACCTAATTGTAAAATGAAGGCACTATATGTAGCAAGTAGTTGTTACAGAAGGTTACAGTTATAGAAGGATTACACATGTAAGTCCTTTAGACTAGAGCAATACCAACATCCTTATACCTTTTAATATAGGCAGCAACATTCCTATACCTAACTTGTAAGATACTTGCTTAGAAGGATAATCAACAGATTATATAAATAAGTCTTAATTGGGATCCAAGAAGAGAATTTGATTGAAACAATAGTCTGAAAGTAACCAAAACTAGAATGATGAGAGAAATAATAAACATGAGAATGAACTGTAATAAAGAATTGATTTAACCAAAAATTGGAAACATCTCTGATACAACCAAATAATCTAATTATAAAAAGAAAAATCTTAAAAATAGATGTATAACTTTCTTGTACAATGTAAAAATACCAAATTAGGTTCTGGTCATACCTATATGAAAGTCTATAATGAACAAGACTAGAGATCAACTAATCAATGTGAGATAAAATCTGCAAGGTAGTATAATATCACTAGGTTTGGTGTAACTCTTTGAATATAACCAGAATTATCCTGCAGATATTGTTGAATAAGCTGGAAGTTTGCAATATATAGTAGTATAGTATCACTAGGATCAAAGAAACTCTCTAGGTATAATCAGAATTGTTCTATTTGTAAGTACAACAAGTCTCAGTCTCTATTATAAAAAGAAATATCATGTTGGAGATTAAATGCAACATTGAGTTATTATATAATATTAAAATCTGAAGCATCTGCAGAAATGATGGTAACAGATTTAACTTGAAATACAGATTGATCAAAAGTCAAATAGTAGCAGCAGATCTGACTTAAAATATGGATTCATTGCAAATCCTAAACTATTATCAGAACATTTTAGAGAAAATAATAACAAATATACCAAAGATAAGAAGATCATAAGGATCAAACATACCTGAGTAGGACTAATTTGAAAATGATACAATAACAAAAAGATGAGAAATGTGAAAAACAAGGTAATATTAGATATAGTTAGATTAGGAGACAGAAGAAACAAGACCAGGTAAAACATGTAAGTGAAACACATAAGTATGATTTACAAAAAACAATACTCTTGACATTTGGGATGCTGCATTAAGTTTAGTAGATATCCTTATTTATGTAATAGTTTAATGTATATCATAACTGCAAGTGTTGTCAAAGTAACTATATGCAGGTATATGGCGAACATGCACTTAGATGCCATAAGAGTAACCAGATAAAGTTAGTAGTGTAAAATTAGATAATATATAGTATTAGTAATAATTGATCCTAAAAATGTAACTGTAAAATCTGTACTATATCAAATTAAAACTAATAAACCAACTAGCATTGTCACCAAAGTTAAAAAAAAAAAAAAAATCTAAACAATAATATAAAGCACAATATAATAATTAAAAAAATATAAAATAACAAAAACCTAAAGCAAAATAACAAAACAAAATAATAACAAACTACCTATTACAATAATAGAAAACTTGAAACAGAAATCAAAAATTCAAATATTAAAAAACAGCAACAAAGAACTCAAAATAATAACAAAAAATCACAAAAAACCTAAAACAGAAATCAAAACTCAAGACAACAATTAAAAACCTAAAACAAAAATTAAAGAACTCAAAAAAACAACAAAAAACCTAAAGCAGAAGTGAAAAAATATAAAACAATGACAGAAAACCTAAATCAAAAATTAAAAAACAACTAAAAGCTTGAAGTTCAAAAAACCTGAAACAGCAACAAAAAGCTTGAAGTAAAATTCAAAAACCTGATACAGCAACAGGACTTCAAAACAGAAATCAAAAAGCCCAAGAAAGTGCCAAAAAACCTGAAGCAAAGGTTAACAAACCCAAAACAGAGATCAAAAAATCCAAGTCAGTAACAAAAAATCAGAAGAAAATCAAAGAACCTAAAACAATAACAGAAAATATAAAAAAAAAATAAAAAAATAACAAAGCCCGATTTAGTGATCAAAAACTCAAACGGTAACAGAAAACCTGAAGTAAAGATCAAGGAACCCAAAGTAGCAATAAAAAACCCTGAAGCAAAAATAATAAACTAACAAAGAACCCGAAACAGTGAAAGAATTCAGAGCAAAGATCAAAGAACTCGGGACAAAGACAAAATCTGAGGTGGTGATAAAGAGCCCGAAGTAGAAATCTAGAAACTTCCTAAAAGATCAAAGAACTTGATTTAGAAATCAAGAAACTTCCTAAAAGATCAAAGAACTTGATTTAGAAATCAAGAGCTCAAAGCAGAAATAGAGAATATAAAAATCAGTGTATCAAAGCGGCAACAAAGTATCTGATGAAAACATCTGCCTGAAGCGAAAACCGGAAGTAAAGATCACAGAATTCAAAATGATGGCAAAGAACCTATAGTAGCCCAAAACAGTGATAAAAACTAACTTCTAGTAGAAAGTCGACTTCGACAATTAATATCATGTGACAATTAACATCCGGTTCTATTTTTAGATCTTATATCGGAATCAAAAAAAAATTCACCTAAAAATTATATTGAGTTATTCTTATGCTAAAGATTAATATACGATCAAAATCTTATTTTTGGTTAAAGAGGCCCAAACCCCGATTTTCATAGCAAAGGCCCTATATAATGCATTTGCAAAAAAAGGATATAATTACATAGAAAAAAGGATATAATTACATAGAAAAAAGGATATAATTACATAGAAAAAAGGATATAATTACATAGAATTAATTTTAAAATGTAACTTGTTTTAACGGTCTGACGAGATCAAAAAAAAAAAAAAACGTAGGAATTAATGAAATTTACTACAAATTCGAGTTGATTTGATATATTTATTTATCGATGAAAAAAAAGTCAAACATCGAAATCTATTGTACATATTCAATTTGTACTGCTTCGAAATAATATTAGAGTTTATTTTTTTATGCGGAGCCTTACAAATGATTAATATCTTTTTCTAAACAGTATGTAGGAAATTTTAAAAATGCATTAGCACTAATGAAAAAAATGATAACTTCTAAACGACTAAGAACATTTCACCAATTTGATTAGCAGTTAGAAATTAAAATTTTTATTATCCATCAATAACATTCAAGAAAAATCTTTTTTTTTTGCCTTTTTTCTTTTTACAAACAAGATATTTTGATGAAAGCAGTATTGAAAAGAATATTAATGAACTACGTATAAAGAAAGCTAATACCTTATAAAAGGAAATCATAAAAGCATAAATGGGGAAGAAATTTGAAGAGTTGTTTTCTTTTTCATAATGTAGAAAACCATTTCACAGATAAGTCTTAACCTCCAAAACCATAAAGAGTGCGGCCCTGGCGTTTAAGCGCATAAACTAAAAAACAATCACAAAGAAAGTACATTAGTAATGAAAGCACATACAAAAAGAAATGCAAAAAAAGAAATACAAAGGAATGCGAAAGATTGCGAGAGTACGAGTGAAATCGAGAAAGATGTGTAATATGAATAATGATAAGAGAGACTAGATCCAGATTACAAAGTACTCACCGACGTCAAGAGATGTGACAGTTTTACGTTTCGCGTGTTCAGTATAAGTGACAGCATCCTTTAAAAGAAAAAAAAAGAACGAAGAGTAACATAGGTTAGTTTACATATACATTTTCCTAAAAAGGCAATAACCTACAAAGAACTTTTTGTCTTCGACAAGAGAGATAAAAAGACAAGTTCAATAAAAAAGCGTTTAGCATACTCGAATAACGTTTTCAAGGAAAACTTTTAATACGCCACGGGTTTCTTCATAAATAAGACCCGAGATACGTTTGACACCACCACGGCGTGCAAGACGACGAATAGCAGGTTTGGTGATACCTTGAATGTTGTCACGAAGAATCTTTCTATGACGTTTAGCACCGCCTTTTCCGAGACCTTTACCACCCTTACCACGACCGGTCATTTTTTATTTAAGATATAATATGAGAAAGACAAAAGATATTTGCAAAAAAGTATGAATTAATTAATAAAATTTTTTGTTTTTTCTGTATGAGAAAACTTGAAAGGGGAGAAAGTGAATATGTGTAATTTCTCAGCTAAAAACGGTAAAAAGTACCATATATAAATATAGAAGGGGGGCGCAAGTTCAGTTATAAGTGGTTACTCAAACATAAGCTGATTGTTGTATAAAAACCATCATTTTTTAGTATCATTAATTTTTTTTATTCACCTGATCGCGAAACTCCGGGCAATCGACCACAACAATAGTACGGATCGAGCACCGGATCATGTGTACAACTTTCAGACTCAACGTGTCTGACGCATTTGACGCATTCAGCATAAAAAAGCAAATGACAATTTACTTTTATAGAACTATTTTAAAGGGGCATGTAACAGACTCGTGTTGATATTATTTTTGTGTCATTTTTGTTTATTGTTTTTGTAATACCATCAAAAGATTAAGCTTTTAAGATTCTGAGAGTCTTTCTGTAGAATAAACAAAATAAACACAGAATAATATACTTATGTACGTACATACATTTCTTTTATCATTCAAATGAAATTAGCCAATCAGTGCTTCTTTCCTATGAATAATTAATTACTGAATTGCGATTATTTTTTTTACAATGTTTTTAATTCTAAATTCTTAAACGCATGTACATACGTACTCACATATGCAAGTACTTATATATGTACCTAAAGATTACTTTAAGATCTAATGATTATGATATGTTTTATTATACAAAATTAGTCGGGTTGGTTGGTTCCGAACTAACGTATTCCGGAGCTTCTATATCACGAGACTTGTAGATCATGCAAAAATTGAACATCGAAGATCCATGTTAATGATAATGCTAAAGCCAATGCTGTAATGTTTAATGTAATTTGTATTCCAAGCTGAAAGGTGAAATGTATCCAAGATGAAATGTATTCCAAGCTGAAATGAAGATCGATAACAATGTATTGTCACATAGAATGGCTTCTCTATGATTGGTTGATATATCGCTCGGGTACTTGATTTATATATTATATAGTACTTTTTGACTAGTCTTAAAAGGGATTCACTGTCTAAAATAATTAGAAACGAAACTAATGGGCTTATAAAACGAAATAACATTACCAATTATTACTACAGCATGAATAATTTTACTAACTATATATAGTTATATATAAGAATGTAAGAAAAAAACGATCGATTGTTTAACGTACGTACCAGTAACGGATGTACATACAATACGTACATAAAAGAAGAGTTTTTTTTGTATTGTGGGAAACTACTTAATTATATTTATATTATTTAAATTATGTGATTGAAGTATATACGTATATACTAAGTAGATATATACGAATCTACGTCGACTGAAATATTACAAGATTAAAGTTTCGCTACTATTTATATATTAAAATTTCTTTAATTTGATTAGTCAATAATCTTGCTTTGCTATACGTAAGAGTGGATGAATATATCTTCCTATATCTAATAAGGTTGAAAAGCATTTTGATATGTTTATATTGATATACATTTATGTATTGGTTTCTTACCAAGATTAAGTTTACATACTCTTGTCGAGATTATACTTGTTTGTAAAAAAAAAAACCTTTAGGATTTGCTTAAATTTGGATGTTTCTGGGTAAATATGCGATGAAATTAATTTCGCCTGTTTTTCTTATAATGGTGAAATTAACTTCACCAATTTTACCAATAATGGTCACCATTTCAATTTAACTTTACAAGCATCTTTAATTCTGAGCATCGGATTTTCGTAGGGTAGGTACCGGTACCGGTTACGTACGTAAATTATTCACGTGACTTTTTAGGGATTATCGTTATCACAATTAAAGTTAAATCAAAAAAAAACGCGTCAACATATATAAACAGCATAGAATTAGCATTTTGACATGTTTTTTTCACTCTATTCTAATCTCATTATTAATCATTAAAAATGCCAAGTCTCCCTGCGGACTGTCTTTCTATAATATTTATGCACTTTTATAATGACCTAACAACACTTTATTATTGCCTTTTGGTAAACACTTCATGGTGTGCAACTGCTATTCCGATATTGTGGTCAAATCCTTGGAAATATCATCATGAATTGCTTTCAAATGGATGTTTATCAAATGATCATAAACGATCGACTCATGTGGAATATCAATCCTTGTTGCTTTTAAAGACTCTCTCTGCTTGTTTCTCTGCTGAATCAAAACAATTTTTACTTAATTATGGTATCCGTATCGATCTTGATCCTCCTCTTTTCAATTATGCAAAATATTGTAGATCTTTAGATACTTATGACATAGATTACATGTTAAGAAAGGCTCAAAGAAATCATCTTTGTTTTTACACTGAAGACACAAGAGACTTTTTAGGAGTAGAAGTTTACAGATTATTCTTTCATCAAAGTTCTAAAATAGCTCGTTTGACTATTTCTCATCAATTACCTCGCATCTATTCTCAAATTTGGTTCTTTCCTGATACATTATCTTGTTTTGCAACTTTAAAGGAGTTATCTTGCTACGAACCCTATACAATTGATTTAAATCTACTCAAATACATTGCTGGTGCTTCATCTAATATTAGAAAATTGTCCTTAGATAGTAAGTTATATATACATTACGATGAAGGATTAATCGATCTCATCCAGAATCAGAATAATCTTAATTCCTTAAGTATAAATAACATCTCATATGGATTATGGCTAAGAATTGCTAATGTTTTCACTTCCGGAAATGCTACCTCTTTAACTCATCTTTATTTGAAATCATTTGATACTTGTTTTCCCGTATTGGGTATTTCTGAATTACGAAATTTACGATCTTTGATTATAACTTGTCATGAAGTCGATTGGTCTGGTATAGCAAATGCTTGCTTTCCATTTCTAGAAATTTTAGAATTTGGAAGATATTTTCCTTCATTGACAATCTTGGCTTCAATAATTTCTAGAACAAATAAGTTGCTCAAAAGGATTTATTTAAGCAATTATCTATGCGCAGATCCAGAGAATTCTGGCATGCTTTTTCATGCTATCATAGATTTTTGTCCAAACCTTAGATATCTTAGTATTCCTTTCAATTCTATTTCTGATGAAACACTTGAAGATATTCGTCACTTATTGGATTCATGTCATTATTTAGAAGGTTTCTCTCTGCGTGCTCAATATTCAGTTCGGGAATCAATGGAATATGATAAACGTTTACTTGAAGGTGATATACTCTTTAATCTCTTTATTGATCATGCACCAAATACTTTATGTAATATCAAATTTGATTACTCCGAAGATGAATATGAAACCACTTTGACGTTTAGTTACGCTGCAATTAAATCATTTTTAATGAATTGGGAGAAACAAAAAAGGATAAAACTTGGACTTTTTATAGTTATCGAAGATTTTAACATGCATACCCATGAATTACATACTATAGAAGACATGCTTTATGAATATCGTGTTAAAGGTGTTCTTGAAACATGTAAATTGATTCCAAAATCCCCTTTGATTTTCTCGGTTCGTGCTGAAGATTGGCAGAGAGTTATTTATGACGATTTTACATTTGAAATTATATATTATTGAGTTTTATCATTTTATATAATTGTATAAATTGGTAAATTACAGTCGTACCTGGGTTATATCTCCACTGGGTTAGTTATATACCTATAATTAGACAGAATAAATTTCCTTTTTTTTATGTTTTTTATATGTTTTACTGTATATATTGAGTTATATCTCCAAAAAAAATTCAAAAACATATAGAGAAAAAAGGGTGA
The DNA here is from genome assembly GCA_910591915.1 of Cetraspora pellucida. Lineage (NCBI taxonomy): Eukaryota > Fungi > Glomeromycota > Glomeromycetes > Diversisporales > Gigasporaceae > Cetraspora > Cetraspora pellucida. Next base: position 13,347 of record CAJVQA010004648.1, read on the forward strand.
TATAGCTCAGGTACGACCGTATACAAAATGGTAGATCCGAAAAATAAATTTTCAATAATAATAAATAAATCTGAATTTGATCATGTCAATATTTGATGCTTCGTGAATTAAATATAAAACCCGATGCGCATCAATGTATTGTTAATACATATCATCAAATATCTCATCTCGACATATCATCTCGACATATCATTCTAACATTTCATCAAATATATCATCTCAACATATCATCAAATATATCATCTCAACATATCATCAAATATTTCATCAATATACATCAATATACATCAATATATAATCAATATACCATCAGTGTATTATCATCAATATATCATCAGTGTATTATAAATGCACCATAATATACCGTTTTTTCGAAACGTCAATCATATTTGGTGTCAGAATTCATTTTCATTTGCAGCAGGTTGATCTTTATAGTTGCATATGCACATACATACACATGTAAATATGTACATACGTATATGTATAGCGATAATACGCTACGTACAAATAGATATAAAAGGACATTTTTGGTGATTTACGGATCACTTATCATAATGATTCAAAATCGCTTATCCCTACTCGTTTCTGAGAATTTTAAAGTCCGTTTGGTTAAGATTGGTTTTAACATTGCACGTCGTTATTCTACTTCAGGTATAAATTTATTTTAATGATATATAAACTTAAAATTTTTAAGGAATTGATATTAATTATGTTTACATTTTTATTTTATTTTATTTTGATTTTATTTTTATGTTTTAATAGATGTAAGATGTGACTCCTTTTTTTCTTATTACGAATTAAAAAATCATGTAATAATTTTTTTGTCTATCGTTATATGTTTATAATTTAGCACTCTAAAAATGATACAATTGGGTTTATTGGACTTGGTCAAATGGTAAAATATCGTAAAATATCGTAATAGATTATTTATTTATATTATTCATCTTATGTAGTTCAAACATTATTAAAAAAAAACAACTTATTTTTACTTTTTATGTAGGGTTTCAGAATGGCCAATAATTTATATACTAAATCCAATTTTTCATTAGTTATTCATGATATAAACAAATCTTCTATAGAAAAATTTACTTCTTTACATTCTACAACTATTTCTCAAAAACCAATTTATCATGCTAAATCTCCTGCCGAAGTTGCAAGAAAAGCCTCGGTTATTATTACTATGTTACCATCTTCTCCTCATGTAAAAGATGTTTATTTAGGAAAAGATGGTTTGATTGAAGGTTTAGATAATCAGAGTTTCTTTATTGATTCTAGTACTATTGATCAAAGCGTTTCAAAAGATGTTGCTCAGAAAGTTATTGATAAAGGTGCTAGACAGATTGATGCGCCAGTTTCTGGAGGTATGAATTTTTTTTAAAAAAAAAAAAAAAATTTATATAAATTTATATATAGTTTTAAAAGCTTATTAACGGAATTTTTTTTTAAAAAAAAAACCTTATATTAATAACGTTTTTAGGAGTTGTCGGTGCTGAAGCAGCTACTTTAACTTTCATGGTCGGTGCATCAACTGAAGCGGATTTTCTAAAATCTAAACCCTACTTAACATATATGGGTAAAAATATTGTACATTGTGGAGGTCTTGGTACAGGTCAAATTGCTAAAATTTGTAACAATATGCTTTTGGCAATTTCTATGATCGGTGTATCAGAAGCAATGAATCTTGGTATAAAATTAGGAATTGATCCTAAATTATTAGCAGATATATTAAATACAAGTTCTGGTAGATGTTGGTCAAGTGATACTTATAATCCATGCCCTGGTATTATGCCAAATGTACCATCAAGTAAAGATTACGAAGGTGGATTTGGTAATACTTTAATAGCAAAAGATTTGAGATTGGCTGTTAATGCTGCTAATGATGTACAGGCTACTATTATTTTGGGTGCTATTACTCAACAAATTTATAATGCTTTGTCTAAATCTCCTGATTATGAAAAGAAAGATTTTAGTTCTATTTATAAATGGTTGAATGAAAGGAGTGGAAATAAATGAATTTGAATTTCTTTATATACGTGAGAGAATAAATTATTTAACGGTTGGAATAAATATTTATTTTTTATTTACTAGTTTTATTCTTTTCTTGTTTCGATATAAATATATCATTTGTTTAATTTTACCTATATATAGTTGCGTAGACTTTCTTGAATCTTAAGCATATAGAATTATTTTATTCTTTCTGAATACAAATTTTGTTTACTCTTACGTGGGTTTACGAAAAATTGATTTTTATATTATAAAATCTATATTAAATAATAAGAAAATATAAACTTTAAAAGGTTATACTATAAAATTTTATTGATAAAATCGCATTTGTCCCTTAAGTGAAAAATATTTTCGAGTTAATTTTGAATTAAAGATTTTTGTTTTGAAGAATTTTGCCTTTTTTCGAGCTCATATACTTGGAAAGATTCTTTTATACATATTAATGATTTATTCTCGTCATATATTCGTTAACGATTTTAACTTTTCAATATCAATATATATAACTTTTTGTAATCTTATATAAATTTATATAAATTTCAAATCAATTTTATTTCTTAAAAAAAAAGGGGAGCGTAATAATTATAGTAATAACAATGATAATAAGGATACATAAACTCAATTGAAATCCACTAGCTCTAGCCCTAAGTTCACAGTTTAATATACTCAACCCTTGTTAATATCAACCTAAATAATAAAATGAATTTCTATATATTCACATTACATTATATTAAAACTCTCATATATATAGTTGGGGTTCAATCTTTTTTAATTTCAACAATATTTTCAACAATAATTTCAACATTTTGAATATTTCTATAAATTCTATAAATTAAACCCTAAAAAACTATAACATTTGATTTAGCTTAGTTTTAATTAATTTATATAATTTAAATTAATTTTTTAATATTGCAAAACTAATTTAAACAATTTCAATAAAACTTTTATTAAGAAGAGTAATTTTACTCCCATTTATACTCATATATGTCAACTTTTAATATGGCCTTTCATTAATATTACTATTAACATGAATATAAAAATGATCCAAATTGGTTGATATTAGTGAGGTCAAGTGCAATAGACTTTATAATTTTAGTCTTTTAAAACATATATACCAGATAGTTGGAAGATGAATAATTTAAATAATTTCATTGGTTATTATTACTTTATCATTAGCTATATGAACAAAGTATTTAGATGGATAAGCTAATATTTTTATTGTGTTAAATAAATAATTAACCTCTTAAGTACACACGTGAAATAATTAGTAGAAATCAATTGACGTTTGACATTTGTAGGTGAAATAAGCGTTGAGGTTTTTAAGTTTAAGTAGTTCACTTGTGAGTTTATCTTTAGGGAAAATTTGATAATTCCGTTGATAAAATGCTTTTAATGTTGCTAATTTGTCTTTGTTTTTTGCAGCACTGTAATACGTATACGTACACTCCCCTGACAGTGATCACCGGAATTTTGATTTTCATGATGATTTAATCTAATTAGATAATGATCGTAACCACATATAAAACATAATTTTTTTATATACAAATCGGTCCTTGCATAGTAAGCAAATTTGTTTAAAATAACGATTAGCATATAATTTGAGAATTTAGAAAATTTGATAAATTTTGGGGGGGGGGGTTATTTTTAGCACTTTAGGTCTTAGTAAATAAAAAATAAATAAAAAATAAATAAAACTTGTTTATGGCAATGCATTTCTGAACTGTATTATAAACATTTATTGAAATTTATTAAGGTTATTTTCTGAGTTCTAAAGCATGTAAAATTAAATTTTTATAGAAAAATTCTTAAAGATTCTTGAGAAACATTGTACTTAATTCAAAATTTTAATTTTATAAAAAATCTTATTTTTGGTATTTTAAAATTTTACATAATAAAACATTGTAAAATTTATAAAAACAT
>CAJVQA010004649.1:0-17267 GCA_910591915.1 Cetraspora pellucida
ATTCTACAAACTTTACTTAATAATCTAAAATAATTAACTTAATAAAATTTTTTAAAATATTAAAAATAAAAAAATTTACCATCAAAGTCATATGAAAATGATCTACATTGAACTCTACCCTTAAAAAAATAAATTAGAATCAAAAAAATGTAAAAATACAATCAAATTTGCTCACGTTGGTTTACAATCTAAGGGATACTACCTAAACAATTATTATTTTATCTTGGATTCAAATTTTTTTGTTTTCTAAATGTTTTTTAATTTTTTTTTTAATTTTTTTTTTAATTAACCGTTATCAACCTTTATAATTTTACAATAATAAAAATAACGAAGTTATCTTCTATTTTAAGATATGAATACCTTTGCAATATTCGATTTTATAGCATTTATCAAAAAATCAGCTCAGTAATTACATAAAATCTAACATTGGTCTTTATACAATTAACAATAAACAAGACTCAAAATATTGGGTTTCATTTTATATAATTAGTGGAAATAAATTGTGATATAAAAATCTAATTAATTAAAATAAAGTATTAATAACTGTTAATAATATCGTCTATCTATTGTCTAAATATATCTCGTTATATTGATCATACTACGCTAGTTTGACCACGGCTAAACTTGACACAGCGAAACTTGGTATTACAAAGTTTGGTGCATTGAAACTTGACACGGTGCGGCGAAAGTTGGAACGGCGAAAGCTGGCATGACAAAACTTGATGTGACAAAATTTTGATCACGGCAAAACTTAATATGTCGAAATTTGACACAGGAAAGCTTTAAAACTTTGATCATAACGGGTTATGAAGATTAACCGCCTTTGGAAACTTACAACCACTATAACCACCCACAATAAAGTTAAACTTTACTACACAGGTCTCTTGCACGAAACTTTTTTTTGATATATATAAGTGTGACTAGCCAATCAAATTTAATAAGTCGGGATCTGCAAATTGCATGTTTTCAACCAATAAAATAGAAGTTTGGTCATGCTTCTCTTTGTAAATATATTATATATTATATTACTGTATTATTTGTTTAAATAATAATAAAGTTTTTTGAGATATTAGTTTGGGGCAGCAAGTATAACTGTACCATCTCACAAGAATAGATATTTGCAATGTTTTCAACACATCGTCAGTTGGAAAAGCGAACGGGTAAATCTGGTACCCCGAGGAAAGTCTAAAAAGTTTAAATTGTTCAAAACATTTGGCAATTAAAGTACAAATAATTTATATTAGCCTTATTTTAGGCTCGATTATCTTCAACAATTAGTTAATGAATATCAGGACACAAAGGATCAAGGTTTTCGAATTTTTATTAAAAGTATCTTATGACAAGAATGATTTTAACCTCGAATTTCATGTCACTTGCAGAAGCCAAGTATCAGGTTCTTGCTAATTTGGTCAATTTCGCTTATGACCCCATAAATTATAATTGGCTTTGGCAATTAAATGTTGTCGATTTGTTTCTTGGTTTGTATGGCATTATTATCTTCTATGAACATCCATTTTTATTATATATATATATTTATTTATATGGTTACAGACGCTCTGACAGAATCAGATGAAAAGTTGAAGGAATTCGGTTTAGGAGGATTGTGTAATTTGTGTTTAGGTCTTGTTCGTTCATCGCTTTTTCATTTTATTTTTTATCGGTTTTGATGGTTTAAAAATACTAATCGTCGAATCTCTTTTAGAGAAAAGAAATAAAGAATATATAATAAATAATGAGGGTGTTCCGTTAATAATTCAATGTTTATATGATAAAAATGAGGAGATAATACTTTCTTCGATCACAACCCTGATGTTTCTTTTAACAGATAGTGATGAAAATGAAGGTAATCATGTTCGTGTGCTTGTTAAATTCAATTCAAGTTTAAAATTTTACATATTCTTATATAGATATTTTGTCCGAATCTGTTAAAAAACGCCTAGAACACTTGGCCCAATTTGAAAATAAACGTTTAAAGAATTTGGTAACAATATTTTTACAGGACTACTTTTCAAAAGCCTAATCGTTGATCAAGCTATATATCTAATGGCCAAAATTGATTATACAAGTAATATGAATACCGGGAATCTTTATTAACGTAATGCAGTATACATTGCAGTATCTTTTTTTACATACTTTGATTAACACTAGCATTAGATAGTCGGGTAACCTTACATAGAAAAATTGGAATTTATTATTTTTAACGGTCAATTCTTTTTTTTCTTAAAATTTATATGTTAAATGTTTTTACTAAAAAAAAAAATTTGATACAAAAATTTTAGAGAAAATATTTACAAAAAATGATTTTTTCTTTTTTTTTTTTTTTTTAAAAAAAAAAAATTCTTATCGGTGAATTTTTCAATGTATGTCATAAAAATTTCGAAGGTTTAAAGTTCGAACTATACGAATCGAGTCGATAAAAATCCAAATTTTTAAAATAAAGTAAACGAAAAAAAATGAAAAATCTAAAAAGGGAGTTTATGTATAAATATGTTTAACACGAATGGAAGAAATTTGGCATAAACTTTTTGATTACCACCCCACCACCACTTTTTTTATATAGTGAAAAAAAAACTCCTACAGATGAATTATAATGAATCAAACAATAACAATAAATATATATTTCGAGGATTTCAAAATGTTTGTCTTCATTGATAATATACGAATCCACAGGGTTAATTCGAAAAATCATCGACGAATATATACGTGCCGTTAATATTTGAATAATCGATTTGGTAAGAAAAAGGTAAAAAAAAAACTGTTAAAAGTAGATGAAAAATCAATAACCTTAGTATGCGAATGTATAAAAATCATCAAACTTCTGATAATAATCATTTATCGGGAAATCACCTTTATTATAACAATTATCCATCCGGGTACCATTTTCTACTTAATTCGTTGGGAATATATTTACGATTTTCCGGATCCCAACATTCAAAATAGCAACCAACTAACTCGGTAGTTACAGGACCAAGTGCTTTAGCCAATTTCCAGTCGGCCTCGTCGCCTAAATGGTCTCCGTAGACATTACTAGGAACCATTCTTAATAGCCGCTCAGAATTATCCGGCTCAAGCATTAGGGTTCTCTGACCACAATATATAAACGAACCTCGATGAGTAAGAACTTCGTAAAAAGGTTCTTCGCGAGGAGATTCTATATCCTGAATAATTAAAAGTAAGCTTTAATATAATCGTACGAATTCGGGAGAACAATGAACTATGTAATATTAAACATTACCGTCCAGACAAATTTGATCGCATTTTCTGCTATCTCTCTATTATAAGCTACGTAAATTGAATCAAATAAACAAATGTAATGTGAAATTTGGATACTAGCTAAAAATAAATAATATAAATCTTACCTCTATCCCAACGACAAATCACACCAAGGCTATGGAATTTTTTGAAATTAACCACGTCACCAATGTAAAATTTAGGATCTTTTTTTCCTATTTGACCTCGAATTGACTGACCGGACTCAAAATCCCAATCAATACGATCATCCTCTTCCAATCCTTCGATGTCAGCTTTCACATCTTCAATCAATTCTTGCCACATCTCTTGTTCTACTTCTGTACCCGCAGCTAAATAATTTTCTATGTCTACTAATGCTATTCGGCCAAGTTCGTAATCCTCCGAGTATCCATATCTTGCTGCGACAAACGACCACCAAAAACTCATAAGCTTACATAAATCACCAAGAGTGCAATCTAGGTACTCTGGTGATCTTACGAAATGAAGCTGAAGAGCTATACCATATATTACATCACGATTGTAGCCACGAATAGCAGTTAGAGCAAGCCAATAGTCTTGTAAGAATAATCGAAACAGTTTTTTTTGCGGGATGAATTTATACTCTGGTGTATATGCACCATAATACTTCGAACTATGTTTATCAAATTGTTCAATTGTAAGTACACCAGTTTCTGAATGTTTTTGAAAATCGATATGATATATATCAGATTCTTCATCATCTTCGTCATCATCACTTTTCTTGTCTTGATCCATTTTTGTTATATTAGATGTACTTTCGTCACAAAATCTAATAAAATGATACCTCCGAAACGTTAACCTTTCACGATCAGAAACAATGTCCACGTTATCAATTCCAACCTTTTCAGCTAAGGCTTCAAATAAAACAGTCATTACGCATGCCTTGCTTTGTTTAGTTTCTAAAAGTGGCATAACTAAATATAAAAATTTAGTTTCGATGTCAAGAACAGAAGCAGTAGAAGGATATTTTGAGCAAAAGAAATTTGCAAGGAGTCGAAACTTGGTCAATTGAGATTCAGGTGGATTATTTTGACATAATAAATTAAATTCATGAGCCAATTCGTCAAATTCACGTAATATATCGATCACATCGATTTTTTCGTTAAAAAAGGCCGCCATCATTGCGAAACCTTCCAGATTAGAAATTTCTAATTTATATTCACGCCATGATTTCCATTTCTGGATAATTTCACTTCTACGAATGTACTGGAGAGCTCGTTTTGCAAAGTAACAATGAGTAAGAGTTACCTAAAGTAATTAGATTAATAATACAGGAAATTAAATAATTAAGAATAAAGTATTTAAAAAAGGGATGAATAAATTATAAATCACATATAATATGAATCGAACATAACCTCATTCGGATTATCCATTACCCAAAATAGCACATCTTTGCAATTATCGCCTAACTGTTTAAGTTTTTTCATATTTGCCAGATAAAATGGACCACCCTGTGCTAATTCGTCCAAAATCCCGAATGCCCAGCGATCAGTTGTCATTCGAACAAGGAAAACCTGTCTCCACCCATCAGTTCTTGTGGGCTTTGACCTCCAGTATTTCCACCTACATAAATTCAAAGAAAAAGTCCAGCCAATAAAGGAAAAAAAATAATGTCAACAACAGTTGGCCGGACCCTGACCCGCCAAAGTAAACCTAGACGTGCACCTTTGGTCACAAAACCTTTTCCATAGTGAATCCGAGTAAGAAGCGTCTTTCCATTGCCTTGACACTTGCGCACACCGTGCTACATCCTCTGCTTCTAAATGGAGCAGAATATGTTTAAGGCAAAGGGGCGGGATTTGAGGTCGTGCCATACTTTTCGTTTTTTGTAAACCGAAATCTAGATACATATAAACCGTTTTAACAATTTTTATGCAAAAGCATTGTGTTTGTGTACACCTGTGATCAGCAATATTGCCGGTAATGGACATTCTCACTTTGACGGAAGATCACGGATTGACGTGTCACGTGCCGAAATAAACGGAATCAATATTTGAGTATCTACTTTTGAGCCAACTTTCGAGCATATTTTTTAAAAAAAATTTAGATAGATTATTTTGGGTGATCCTCAGGTTAGTATTCTGATTGTTTTACTGACATTAATAATACCGGTAGAGTATATTTATAGCTTTAATAAATGGACTATAACTTGATTAATAAATTTTGAGTGATCTCGGGGATGGATCGACGATAGTTTCTAACTCGAAAATTTGAGGATGTTATAGAAAAAGTCCTTGCATGTGCACGTACGTACGTACGTCTAGAGATGTAAAGACCTGTCCGGTCCGACATAGCTCCAAAAGTCAAGTCAGTCGATCAGAAGTCGATCCGAAGTTTGACTCATGCATAATGATTAGGAATATTAAATGGACAGTCCTGGCTTATTCTTAAAAAAATTGAGTATAGATTCAAACCTGAAGTCAAGGGGTTTAATACTTAAGGGACCGATTCTGGTGAACTTTTTAACAATCTAACGTGCATACGTATATACGCAGCAGCGCGGGGATAATAGACGATCAACTAACCAAAATGGTACGCGACCGATTATCTACATTTCGATTTATTATTATATACTGTATTAAGAAATACTGTACTGCGATAACATATAACGAGGTAAAAAATTTTTTTATAGTACAGATGAGAATCATGTGATCTTGTTCTACAAATCATCTAACCTAACCCATCATGCGTATAACGTAATTCATATTTATATATATTTATTATATAATATGCTTACTTAAAAACTGCCGGTGAAGTGATTGCCACCGGTCTTTCGTTATTCAAAAATCCGGATTAGCTTTAGAAGTTGCATTATCAGTTGGCCAATGTCATAAATGACATTTTTTTTAATATGTATGACCTTAGTCATATTCATATGGCTTTTTGGTTATACAGTAGTCATGTTGGTCATATTAAATGTTAGTGCTAGTAAAAAAAATGGTACGTATTATAATTTTACTACATATATATTACTATAATAACGTTCATTAAGACTATGATGGTCATATCGATATTGGTTGCTAATTTGATTGGTTAATTGTTTATTAAATACAGTCAACTATAGATATGTATAATGGACACCCTTACCAATTTAATAGTTTTTAATAAGAAGCTAAAACAGTCACATTATAACGGATTCGATTGTAAAGATCATACGTACTAACTCATAAGTGAATTTACGCCTGCTGACGACCAATCAAAGCGCAGTTCTATGAGTGCGATTTTACTAATGCTATCGCTACGAAATATTCCGTTATATAGGTACAGTCATCCCTCATTAATACATATTACATCAATATCAACCTATTTGGATTGGTTTAAATTCATGTTGATAGTGATATTAATGAGGGATTAAAGTCATATATATGAGGAAATTTTTAATACATAAATTATGAGGGACGACTGTATAATGAATACTGTATAGCGGAAAGGAAATCATGCTTTTTAAAGGTTTACTTTACGTAATAAAATCAACTAACTTAACAATAATGCGTATCATTTGAACCGCCTTAATGAGACGATTTGAACGATTTGGATGATACTATATTGAAATCTTAAAACATGATTTACAGGTTTTCCTTTTCCGTCATTCAACGATTAGTTGCCTCAAAAGTTTTGGCCAACTTTTCTATTACGTAACGTTTTCAATTTGGTATTTAAAGATGAATAGCCAATCAAATCAAAGAAATCTTTTTTAAAATGCAAAAGGAAGTCATCTAGATGATAAAAAATTTATTCTGTATAACGAATTACCATTTTTTAGCCAATTAAAAAAACGTCTGAAACAGTTCATGTAATCAACATAAACGGATCCTAACAATCCATAACAGATAACGCATACACAAATCCGATTTCTCGCGGACTTAATTCTGCTTAGAATTCTGTTTCTATACTTATTCTTTTTGAAAAATGGAAAGACTTGACGAAGACAGTGCCGATTTGGATTTTTTAGAAGAAAATTTAGAACAAACCGAAGATTTAACAGAAAAAATGGTCCGTTTTTTACTTATTTTTGTTGTTTGAACATTAGCTGTTATTCGTGTGTATGTCAGAAGAATATTAGACGACTAGTTTTTTTTCGATTGGCGCGAGCAGACATTTGTAAGTGCATATTTTTACCATTTTATGCATATTATTTTTTGCCATAGACTAGCATGCTGAACGTGTTTGATGATCGATTAGTAAGATTGGAAGCTTCAATATTGCCGATCCACAAGTCGACTCAGACATTAACTAAATTGGTGGACAGTATCCTTAATTCAGTTTTAAATTATATTTATCCTTCCGTATCATGTTTGTCTCCTACATCGATTATTCATATATATAGATATTGACAAAACACGTAATGCCGTGGTTGAGATCATTGGATATTTTGACTTGGTTGAACGAGAAGAGGTGATTATAAAAAAAGGGTGAATATACTTTTTGTTTTTATTTTCTTTTAAATTTTAAACGTTTCTAATGGAATTTGTTTTATCAGGCCAGATGGAAATGATTTGGATTCTTACTTAAATTCTATCGGCAAATGTAATAAAGCCATGGAAGTTTTGGGTGCAATGAGTTTAAAAAGTAGTGAAAAAATTATTGGACAGTTGGTACAAATTAAAATTGTTTATTTTTAATATATACATATATTATTTTTTTTCCTGTGTTAACCAGATTCTTGCACATCATTGTAGAAACAAATATTAAAAGCCGCAATGTTGCAATTAGAGGATCTTTTTCGACTTTGGTTAACAGAACGAAGTAACTCCATTGAGCCACTTTCTTTTCTAACAAAGAGTAAGGTTTAAATGCAAACATGTAAATGTGGATTTCAACAAATATGTCACACTATATATATTTTTGCCCGATAGAATTGGAAATACCTGGAATACCAAATTCAGCTTCAAAAAAACCTTGCGACATTATCTTCTTACCTTGCAACAGCGGGTCCAGAACTAGGTTATACAAGCGAATTCGCTAAAGTATATATTGATGTTAGATCAAATTATCTAGTGAAATCATTAACAATGTTGGCTCAGGCTTCAATCAGCACTGCTGAAAAGAGAAGTACCCCAGTATACGAAAAGGGTACATGTGGCTTCAACTCATACACTGAGGCTGTATTAATGATGTTTATGGTATTACTTTTATATGCCATTTATATTTTATTTTAATTATAATCAAATTTATTTATTTATTTATTTATTTGTTTATTTTTTATTTATTTATTTATTTTTAGACAGAATATGGAGTTGCAAAAAAAATACTTCCATTAGAATATGTTTCGAGTAGTTTCAGAGATACTATACAACCATCAATCGATAATTTTGTGGAGATAGGAAAAGCATTGAATATTCGTGTAAAAAAGAATATGCAAACTGACATATATCTGGCTCTTGATATGATGGAAACATTGAATCTGAATATGAGTACCTTTGAAGAAATATTCAAAGTAACTATTGAGTTTTATAAATAACATTAAGTCCTCCTTTTATTCTTGTTTTTTAATTTTTTTGTTTTTTTTTGAAAAAAGCTAGCTGGTAGAAAAGATTCTGCATTCGGTGACTTGCTTCATTCATTGCGAGCAGTTGCTATACGTTCTTTTCCAGAGTTCTTGGATGAAATTAAGGTAAATAAACATATAGTAAAATTTTTGCTCTATATTGTTTATGTTGACTTTTTTTCGTCCATTAGAGCCATCCCACGAAAACATCGGGCCTTCCAAACGATGGTACTATACATGAACTGACAATTACAGTATGTATTTTAAGTTTCTGATTTTGCATATTGAATATGATTAGTGTCGATATTTCATAATATTTCATAACATTTCATAACCGGTTCTCTTTAGACTTTACAACACTTGAAACGACTAACTGATTATCCAGAAACTATTGAATCAACTTTGGTAACATTAGGTGATGGTAATTGGAATGCTTCAGAGAAAGATCCTAATTTCTCTCGAGATAGGAACGGGAGAATTCCAGGAAATGCAGTCATGAAGCATTATTTCGGTATTTTCAAAATTATATTTATTAATTTTTATATCGTTAATTATGTACTAGTTTATTAATCAAGCTTCAATCATGTTTATGTAGCTGATTTTTTGGATTGTTTAGCACAAAGCCTTGATAGTAAAGCAAAAACATATAAAAAGCCTGCGTTAACTGCTATCTTTTTGCTAAATAATTATTATTACATATTAAAAGCTATAAGAACTCAATTTATGTCAGTTCTGGATCCAGAGGTTGAGTCCAAATTTGATAAAATGGTGAAAAAAGTGGAACGATGCATATCAGGATACGTGCGTTATTTTCCTACATGATAATTTGTAGTATAATAAAACTTGTTCTAATAGATTTTGAATACAGATGGAAAACATGTTTCTCTAATCTTATGGATTATACATGGGTCCGCGGTGGTGCTTTAAAGACCACATTAGGCTCAAATGAAAAACAAACTGTCAAAGAAAAATTTAAGGTACTGTAAAATTATTTTAAATTGCGCTTTTCTATTTAATAACTATTAATTTAATGCCTTTTAATGTTTTATTTAACTAGAACTTCAATACAGAATTTGATGAACTTTACAAAGTTCACAAAGGGTATGCGATGCCCGATATTGAACTACGTAGCCAAGTTATAAGAGATATTAGAGCTGTTTTGATACCTATGTACAATCGTTTTTTGGAAAAGTAAGAATGTCATTCTTTTAAGATTCAAACATTAAGATCACGGGCCTTGATTAATTATATCCTGTGCCTTATGTGTACAGGCGGAAACTTCGTTTCCTCCAGTACTCAATAGCTCAAGACATTATTTTATATTGATTGAGTTTTTAAGTTAATATATTTTTAATTTCTTTTGCAGACATCAACAATCAGAATTCTCAAAAAACCCAACAAAATATATAAGATACGATTCGGCAACGCTGGAGAGTACAGTAAATCGTTTGTTTGATGGTTCTATGTAATTAAAATTAATAAATAATTTAATCTCTACTAGACTATATCATTGATTGGTTATGAATTATGCTGTTTGTTGATGTCAAGATTAGAGATGCTGGTGAAATTTATTTCATCCATTCAATACCAATTTCGCAAATAGTCAAATTACTTCATTACTTTAACTTCAGCATTTTTAGTCATCAAAATTACTATATAGATGGATTAACATTTTATAGCAGTCACACGATTCGATTTGTAACGTGTAATTTTTTACTATAATCAAATAATTTGGTTTGTAATTTTACATAGAAATTTATACCAAATATACTGTTCGACTTCTTGGAATGTAACAAGTGTCAATAAGGTTATCGTTGGTAAAATTATGTTGGTGAATTATGCCAGGGAAATGACTGTTAATGAAATAATTGTTGGTTTAAATTTTGTATTAATATTTTTTAATAAGTTATAAAAGATTAAGTTTATAATTATAAAATATTTTATTATTATATACAATTTGTTGTATTAGATATACATGATCTGAAAGTTATATTAAATCATTATCTTACAGTTATTTCTTAAACTGTTTTCTAGACAAATTTGCCTATATGTTTAAATTATTTTAGTATTTTTTAAATAATACAATAAATTACTAATAATATAAGGTACAGTTTACTTATAAAATAATTATTAAATATGTATTTTATAAACTTTATAAGAAATTTTTGAGCAATAAAATTTAAAGATTTTGTTTAAAAATTTTTATTATAAAAAATTTCTTTAAATTTTTTAAGATTTATATGTTTTTGAAACTAAAAAAAAAATTTGTTTTTAATACAAGATTTTTTATAAGTAAATTAAAAAACTTGTATTAATAAAAGCTACAATTTTGTATTAAAAATTATATTTAAAATTAATATTTAAAGAGTTTAAAAATTAATGAATCATTTTTTTAATTAAAAAATTTTTTTAAATTTGTTTATTTGTAGTTTATAAATAACTTAATCTTTTTTTCTTATAACATAAAAATTAAATATTACTATATAATAATTCTTATATTTAAATTTATTATTATTTTTTTTTAACTTTAGTAGTTATATTAGTACTTTATTAGAATTTTTGAAACTATACAAATTATATAGAATTTTCTGATATATAAGTTTAATATTACTTGATTATTCAGATAATATTTAAATATGACCTGG
Source organism: Cetraspora pellucida (assembly GCA_910591915.1). NCBI lineage: Eukaryota > Fungi > Glomeromycota > Glomeromycetes > Diversisporales > Gigasporaceae > Cetraspora > Cetraspora pellucida. Next base: position 11,404 of record CAJVQA010004649.1, read on the forward strand.
CACATTATTTTAGTTAGAATAGACTACTTATCTGACTGTTACTCTACAATAGAACATTACTAATCTGATAATATCTTTTCATAAAGAAACAAAAAACAAAAAAAATTTTATATAAAAAACAAAATAGTAGCATAGAGATAAATAATAAAAAGTGTAATAATCTAGTAAAGTAAATAAGTTGTTAACCTTTAAGTGGCAAATTTAATATTCAATTTTTATAAATGATGAATTTTAAACATTATATTTGTATTACAATAACTGTTTTTTGTCAATTAATTAGATTTAAATATTTATAATCTTAGATATATCAAGTTAGATTCCATTTGATATTAGAAGCTTAAGGCATCTATATAAAGTATAACATTACTAAGAAACTAAAAATAAAAGTCTATTTGGAAATCTTAAATAAAGAGATAATACAAACTTTTAATAATATTATTGGACTAATAAAAGCTCATAAATAAACCAAATAGGAGTGTGGTAACCTAGTAAAGTGGTCAGGTTGTCAACCCTCCAAGTAGTAGATTGGATATTTAAATCCTATCAATGATGAAAATTTGAATAATTACCTATGTAATATTTGTATTATGGCAACTGTTACTAATGATTGGATTAAGATACCTGTAATGACAGTCGCACCAGCATGATTGGAAGATCATGAGGCATCTATGAAATATTGGAGTTATACAAAAGAATGCAAACCAACATATCAGGTAGTGCAAACACTAGATAAGTTCTTGTGGCTATATAAATCTGTTGAAATTAGGTAACAAGAAGTCCATTTTAAAAGATCCAAGTAGAGAGGTAACTAAATTTTTGACAGCTCTACTGTAAAAGCTAGCTCAACAAAATGGATACCAAGGTCTAGTACCTAGTCCTAGTAGTCAAACAGGCAAGGACCTCTGAATTGGAAGTCTCAGAAGTATTACCAACTAGGCTGCTGAAATGAACCAGAGGAAAAGAATATCAGGCTGACCTAATATATTGATAGACTAGTTATAGTTCTATATAGGCTATCTGGATTGAGAGTTTGATAAAAGGGCAGAAAAAAGGCAGAGGTATACTAAAGTACTAGGGTTATACTGTGAAGTAGATACTGAAATCTAAGTGAACTCTACAAGGGCATAGCAATTTAATAGTTAGCTCTGATCACAAGTATTGGTTCTGCTATAGTGATACCTAGGTCAGCTGTAAAAATGGGTACAGAAGGCTCTAGAGGGTTTACCTCGAAGATAAATTAGTTCTAAGATTGAGGATGATGATCTAAGCATCTGAGATGACCAGTGATGTTAACACAGATTACAGATTCAGAAAGTTTAAAGTAGAACATTCAAGCAGTGGTGTTAGATATGGCAATTGGTAGAAAACCTTTGAGTGGACTTTTTAAATAGGTAATATAGAAAAGTTACATATGTAACTAATTGTACACTCTTCTGTAGTGGTTCATTGAACTACAATACCAATAAGTGATTAATAAAAGTCAAAAAGACCAAAGAGGTTACCTTAATATCAAAAAAAAATAAAATAAACAAACCAAATAAAAGATATATAAAAAAAGCACATGTATTAACCAGGTTGTCAAAATTACTAGAGAAAAAAGGATATATAAGTATATTATATTAAATTATCTAGATTAGTAATCTGAAAAGTTCTATTAGTTCTAAGTAGTGATTAGTAAGAAAAAATAAAGATAATATCAAAAAGATAAATATCAGAATTTATATAAACTTTACAAAAATCAAAGTAGTTTAATTATTAGTTCTAATTATAAGTGTTAGTTTTGACTATAGTAATAAATTAGATTAGTAATAAAAAGTAAATACAGTTCATTCTGATAGGCTTACTTTGAAAATAAAAATAGTTTAAAGATTATAAAGTATAGCAATTAATAAAAAACCTCTAGATGAACTTCTTAAATAAATAATATAGAAAGTTATACATATAGCCAATTGTATACTTATTGTAATACTTGACTAATTATTAATAAAGTTAAAAAACTGAAAAGATTATCTTAATATCAAAAAAAAACAAATTAAGAAATAAAAAGAAAAAGATAATAAATAAGAAAAACAAAAATATATAAAACTTAAAATTTATAAATATTAGAGAGTTATAATTATAAACTTAAATTAGGTTTTAAAAAATTATAAACTATATAAATAGAAATAACTAAGAGTGTGATGATCTAGTGAAGTAGATAAGTTGTCAACTCTTAAGTGACAGGTCTAAGGTTCAATTCCTATAAACGATGAATTTTGGAAATTATATCTATATTATGATAACTGTCTCTTGCTAATCAGTTGGGTTTTGGATATTTGTAATCTTAGATATATCAAGTTGGGTCTCATCTGATATTGGAAGCTTAGGGCATCTATGTGAAGTATAACATTACACATATATAAAGAAATGTAAAAAACTGATGTTGTATAAGGCTTCAGTACAAATCCATAATAAGACCACTAAGCATAGAAGGCTAAGAAGCTAAAGAGACAGAAACCCACTTAAAAATTCTTAGTCATATGGTCAAATTTAACTCCGATCACAAAAAATATGATTATTGTGAAACCAACATTTGATTGGTTGATTTATTGAACACAATAGTAAATATAGGGCTTCGTAAAAAAATCTGTACCTTATTTTCTAAGTATGCTATAGTTTAAAATTTCATATTTACATTCGACAAGACCTTAATTTCAGGAATTCCGCAATAATTTTTCTAGATCCCAGAAGAGTCATAACTTTTACTAATAACAATGCCAAAGGATTCACTGTGCAAAAATACAGGACCATGTGTAGTATGTGGCAAGAATGACTTAGCAGAAAAGTTTCGCAGACTGACACCAAACCTTTTTTATAAAGCTTTGCAAAGCCTAACTGCTCTAAATTTAAAGGTTGTACTTAGCTTATATGACCAGCTCTGTCATAAACATTATACTAAGTTGGTAATATTTGATAGGCATTTTAGTCCAAAGGAAAAACAAGTGTTTAAATTAAATTTAGTTTACAAGGCTGACAAAAAGTGTACCAAGAGTGAAAATTCTAATACTGAAAAGTGTTACCAAGAATCCACAAAGGATGAAAATTCTGATAAACAACTAAGTATTGAAAGTTGTTATAGAAATGGCACAGATGTCTCTAAAGATAAGAAAAATACATTTGAATGGCACTTGAAATCTGCCAAGGGTGGAAATTCCAATAAACAATTAAGCATTGGACATTGCTACCAGAATGGAGTAGGCATTTCTAATGATAAAAAGTCTGCTAATAGTGAAAATTCTGATAAACAATCAAAGGTTAAAAATTGTAAGAAAAATGTTAAAAAAAGACCTTTTTCAACTATACAATCGACATTAGGACAAAATAAGCGATTTGCTGCTTTTGGAAGAGAATCTGGAAAAGCACTATCATTATTAATTATGCAACATCAATTAGTTACAGAAAATAAAAAACCTCTTGCTCATGTGCATAGTATTCAACTAGACGTTAATGATGAAAGCGTTAAATTAAATTACCAGCCATTTAATAAGGCAAAAGAATTTTCTAAGATAGATGCTATCATAAGAGCATGTGATGAATCTTTGCTGTTTTGTGATGGCTATCGGTGTCTAGCTGCCATTGAACCTCAACTTGTTCGAGAACATTAAGTTGTGACATGAAGAATTGAAATAATCAACTTAATAAATAGAAAAGTTGGAATTGGGACTTTTAACATTGACAATGTTGTAAGCAATCAGTTAAATAATAATATATCATTTGAATATAGTAACAATAAACAATTAGAAATTCAAAATAGTGCTTTTAGATCAATCAAATCTATTCTAAATATTCTTGTTCCAATTTGGAAACAATCATCTTCTCCTATTCTTATTCTAGGAGATACAATTAAGTTGAAACTTGGTGGTGATAGTCATAATGTGGGTTGTAGGCAAAACCATGTAATTATGACGATCTGCCTTTTAAATGAAGGTAAAAAGGTTCTAATGCCAGATCATCAATATTGGTAAGTTTTACATATGTATTAACTTCAACTATTTATTATTATTTAATTATTAAGTTTTAATTATCTATTTTAAGTATTTGCTTATATATTGGACAGGAAAAATATGAAATATTAGTGAAAGTTGGACATATATTTGTACATGAACTTTTGGATCTCAAAAATAATGGGTTTTTTGATCATGATAGTATTCGATGACCAGTGGAATTATACTTTTGTGGCGACTGAAAGTTTATGTATACAATAATGGGACTAAGTGCTCTAAATGCAACTTATTTTTGTCTATACTGTAGTTGTAATGCTGTGTCTCGGTAGAATATGAACCAAGTTTGAACCAATTCTGAAAATTCTAAGTGTAATATTATATAATCATTATTTAAATATATTTTTGTTAATAAATTTAAAATATATTTTTGACGATACTTATAAGTTTTATATAATTGTTATATGTATATTTTTTAAACTTAAATATTTTATTAGGCACAAAAAAATTGGTTTTATTTCCAGCTATAGATCAAAAAAAATTATATTCCCAATGAACTGCATTTGCTTTTATGCATCTCAGATGTTTTAATGAAATGCTTTTTTAATGATTTAACTAAAAAAAAGGAATTTAAAAAAAAAATAAAACCGAATATTGAAGCAACATTTAAAAATTTAGCAATTCAATTCAAATTTTTTAAATCTACAAATAGTAAATGAAATTGGACTTTGTTAATGGGTACAGATAAAAAAAAAATGTTAGAAAAATTTCCAGTATCCCAATTTATTTTTGGCATGTGTGGAAAACATATTGAACAACTATGGCATGAATTTTATCAATTATATAGTATTTTACGACAATCACAACTTACTGATCAAGAAATTTGCCAATATCAGGTTGATGCAAAAAATTGAGTTCGAGCTTTTTGTTGTTCATCTTAAGGTTCTATAAACTCTTCACAAAATCTTGGGCTTTATCAGAAGGCAGATGTTATACCATACATGCATGTATTTGCAAAACATATTCTTTTATTTATGTGCCAGCTAAAAGCTGAAGGTCTTTCATTACAAATTTTTTCTACTTCAAGTATAGAAAAAAAAAATCATAACCAGGTAATATAAGTATTCATTAAATTATATTTATAAGTTTTTTAATGAATTTATTGATAGGTCTGATTATTTTTTGGAGATACTACTATGAGAGGAGGCAACAAGGAAAGATCTGTTGTCTACAACATGATGTCATTTGAAAATTGGCAATTTTTTATATAATTAGTAATACCTTCAAAGAATTTATTACTTGAAATATTAGTGCTGATAATAAGGAAAATTTATTGCATTCATTAAGTGATTCTGCCAATAATGAAAAAATCGACTAAAGCTAATTTTTAGCTTAGTTTAAAGTTTTTCAAAATCGGCCAATCAATTTTTTATATGTATTATTACAGAAAATTGTTATAAAAATAAGTAAATTCTGATCTCAATTTTTTATACATAGTGTTCATTTATTGTAAAATTTGGTTTAATGAACATATATAGTTAAATCAGTAATAGAATTTTTCTATATTTTAAAATGATAAGTTATATGGTATGATATTCATTATTTACAGGTTGTGGCAACCTAGTGAAGTGGATAGGTTGTCAACCCCCAAGTGGCAGGTTTAGAGTTCAAATCCCAGTAACAGTAAAAATTTGCAATTCTTTCTGTGTTATGGCTAACTGTCTTCTGTGATTGGTTGGGATAGGATACCTGTAACTCGTGTCATACCAGCCTGACTGGAAGGTCTAGGCATTCATGCAATATTGTACGTGTAAAGGTTTTTGTTATTCGAAGTACTTTGTATATAATTTTGCCAATAAAAATACTTAAAATTTTATTAAAGAA